>JAPKLW010002136.1:0-114596 GCA_026898455.1 Plectranthus barbatus
CATTTTATCTATCATATTCTGCATTATATACTATAACTTCATGCATTATATTGTGCAACTGCATTCATTATATAAGAATTTGTGTACTGTTACGAGAATTATGCATATTATACATGATATTACTTAATTTTAGAGAAAATTATATTACTTTCATTATAATGCATATGTTATTAGTATATAATACATAACAAGTGCAAATTTAATGGTGAATGATGATTTTGCTAAAAAAGCATGTTGCATTTTATGTGTTATATTTTGCATTATATTGTGCTATTGTATTCATTATATAATTTCATGCATTATATTGACCTCGACATGCATTATATACCTAGCAAACATTCATTATATACCTAACAAACATGCATTATATAATATAGTAATATACATTTATGTAATACAACAAAAAAATACATAATTAAAAATAAGTGATATATGATCAACTTTTATAATAACTATGATATTATCTACAGTATGCAAAGATAATGAATTTTAATTTTTTTTTATCTTGAAGGAAAAAAGTTATTGCATTTTATCTATCATATTCTGCATTATATAATACAACTTCATGCATTATATTATGCAACTCCATTCATTATATAAGAATTCGTATAATGTTACAAGAATTATGCATATAATCACTAATTTTCGCTTTTCACGATGATTTTTAATTTGAAACATATGCAATAGGGATTTTGTTTGAAAGATAATTAAATTACCTTTAATTTGATATATGATACATTAAGAAATAATCTAAATCATAGGAGATATGATCATTTAAAGATTTAGGATGATTTTAGAGGAGAAAGAAAAAATATTACAAAATTACCATTTAATGCTTGTTTCACTACACTATAATGCAGATGGGATTTATTTAGTCCTGAGCGTTGGATCACCAATTGAATGACCGAGATTAGTTCTTATTTTCACATGGTAAGGGGAGTTCTCATATGATCACTGCCCTATATATGCGATCCAGTGAGAACTACTCTTACCATAAGAAATAAGAACTAATCCTCGCCATTGATTTTGATGAATGAACGCTCAGGATTTTACAAAAATTTTCGGGCATTTTATCTCAAAAAACCTGCATTATAGGGTATTTTTGTCATTTTGTACTTATTTAAGATTATGTTTGCATATTCTATCTCGACATGCATTATATATATAACAAACATACATTATATACCAAACACTCATTATATACCTAACAAACATCTTCCTACATTACAATATGGTATTACTCTTATTTTAGAACAATATTACTATCATTATACGGTATTACTTCCTCCATTATATATGGTATTACTTTTGTTTTAGAGATAAATTATATTACTTTCATTATAATACATATGTTATTACTATATAATACATAACAAGTGCAAATATAATAATGAATGATGATTTCGCTGAAATAAACATGTTGCATTTTATCTATCATATTTTGCATTATATACTGTAACTTCATGCATTATACTGTGCAATTGCATTCATTATATAAGAATTTGTGTACTGTTACAAGAATTAGGCATATTATATATGGTATTACTTTTATTTTTAAAAAAAAAATTATATTACTTTCATTATAATTCATATGTTATTGCTATATAATACATAACACATGCAAATATAATGATGAATGATGATTTCGCTGAAATAAACATGTTGCATTTTATCTATCATATTCAGCATTATATACTATAATTTCATGCATTATATTGTGCAAATTCATTATATAACTTCATGCATTATATTGACCTCAACATGCATTATATACCTAGCAAACATTCATTATATACCTAGCAAACATGCATTATATAACAATATAATAAACATTTATATAATATAAAAAATACATAATTAAAAACAAGTAATATATGATCAACTTTTTTAACAACTATGATATTATCTACAATATGCAAAGATAATGATTTTTTTTTTTTTTGATCTTGGAGGAAAAAAGTTATTGCATTTTATCTATCATATTTTGCATTGTATAATATAACTTCATGCATTATATTGTGCAACTCCATTCATTATATAAGCATTTGTGTACTGTTACGAGAATTATGCATATAATCACTAATTTTCATTTTTTACGATGAATTTTAAATCGAAACATATGCAATAGGGATTTCGTTTGAAAGATAATTAAATTACCTTTAATTTGATATATGATACATTAAAAAATAATCTAAATCGAAGGAGATATGATCATTTAAAGATTAAGGATGATTTTAGAGGAGAGAGAAATAATATTACAAAATTACCCTTTAATGCATGTTTTACTACACTATAATGCAGACGAGATTTATTTAGTCTTGAGCGTTGGATCACCAATTGGATGACCGAGATTAGTTCTTATTTTCACATGGTAAGGGGAGTTCTCATATGATCACTCCCCTATATATATATATATATATATATATATAGGGAGTGGATCCGGTGAGAAAGATTTTAACGTGAGAAAGTGAGAAAGATGCTTGATTGTGTTCATGAGGTTGCTTGATTGTATTCAGGTTGTTGCTTGATTGCAACGTTGCTTGGTTGTGTTTTAGTTGTTGCTTGATTATTTTGTTGCTTAATTGTGTTTTAGTTGTTGCTTGTTTCAATATAAACCATTGATTTTTTCAGATCTAACGAACATGATTCATTCTTTTTTCTTACATGAGGATTTTTTTTTTACATGATCCCTCCTCTATATATATATATATATATATATATAAGGGTAGTGATTAGGTGATAATAGGATTTCCCGTGCTAAATGAGAAAAAATCTGAGCCATTAAATATTGCAATCGACGGCTAAGATCAAACAAATCCCGTCCAATTTTCGGTGCATTTTTTGCACATACTCAATGCATAAAAGGGTAAACATGTGAAAAATATATATTAAAAAATTTCATTTCGTGTAGATGCATACATTCGATGTTAAAAATACAATATTTTGGGCATAAAACTGCGGCATACAATCAATACAAAAAATGCACTCAATATGAATACAAAAATGCATATGCTTTAGAATAAAAATGCATCTTATTCAAGTTAAGAATGAATCATTTGATGCAAAAAAATGCAGATATTTGTAACATTTTTTATGCGTGATTGATGCATTTTTTATCTTGAACGTAAATATAATGAAGAGTATATACCAGCTGAAAATAAAATTATGATTTTCGTGCGAATCTTCTAAATTTAACATATTCAATATGGATATCATATGAATCGTCATAAAAATACGTTTAATTTGATATATGATTCTTAAAAAATAGATTTGAATCGAGAAAGATATAATCATTTGATTATAATGGGACGAAAGACAAAATTAGGAGAGAGAAGTTTAGATCTAAAGATAGAGAAGGCGATTATTCAAACTTAAAGACTAAATTACTAATACACCCTAATTACCTTATTTTATTCAATAAATCCTGAATTATCACAACAATTGGATCAACAAAATAAAGGATTCAGATTCTCTCATTTAGCATGAGAAAAGCTATTATTATATGATCACTATTATATATATATATATATATATAGGGAGCAGATCCTGTGAGAAAACTCTTAACGTGAGAAAGTGAGAAAGATGCTTGATTGCATTCAGGTCGTTGCTTAATTACAATGTTGCTTGATTGCATTTTAGTTGTTGCTTGATTAAATATCAACTATTTATTTTTTTAGATCTGATTGATATAATTCATTCTTTTTTCTTATAGGAGGATTTTTTTTCTCACGTGATACCTCCCCTATATATATATATATATCAAAAATCATATTATGTGCTTAGAACTATGTAATAGCTTAGCCTTTGCTCAAAAACATTAGAAATTATCAAATGAATATCTCAAGTTATTTTGCAAAAAGTCCTATGGTATAATTTTTTTTAAGCTGCTATTTTTATTTACAGTATTATATTAACACTTTAATCAGATTTCAACAGCAAATAACATAGATAAAAAGAAAAAATTACATGATGGGAAAGAATTCAATGAAACATATATTCACATTATTAAACCCATTAACACATTCATGAGTATCAGAACACCATAAAATAATCTATCGTAAAATTCGACAATACCACACAAAAAAATCAAGTGAAAAAAGACATTTTTTTCTCCTCATGGAAGTATGTGCATTACAATTTCAAAATAAAAACTTTATCAACACATCTAACATACTAATCACATTATTTTCTACAGCCAAAGCTCAACCCTAAATATACAACACTGTGAAGGGTAGACAGGTGTAATTTTCTACTAAAAAATAACTATCCTCGAAAAACTCGAACTTGTAGTAGGATGGTGATATCATATGTCGACCACTATAAACGCAGCCGTTTACCTATGTCAATATCCTACCAGGTGAGTAGAGGAAGCCATTGTCAACTAGGTTACAATCTGTTCAGTGCCATAGGCAATTGCCCGGCAGCTAATCACACCCTGAGTTGATGACAAGCTGATGTTAGATTTATATGGCTGTGGATGCATTTAGTTGAAGTATCTACTATGCTAACCTGGTTTCTTGTTGATGTCTGTAACAGAGGAATGAGCTGCAGAACCTCTGGCATCGGTGGCCAGCGCAACAGAAGGGTCTTCAACTTCATTTCTTGGTTGCAGCTGCAGTAGAAGAACATGGAGTTGGACTTGGAGTATGAAGTAAAGCAATGGACAAATTTCATGCATGCCAATGATAATTGACTAGGTTATTTTGCATAACTTGAAACAAAGAAATACAACAAAAAATCATTGAAAATTATCCTTTTTTTCTACGAAATAAATCAAAATCAAACTCTTTCTTATTAACGGTTATGAATAAATTCAATTCACACATCCAGATATCAAACTCAACGATAACCATGAAAGATGCAATCTTAGCGTTTGGGCAAGAATTGAAAGAATCCTAGCATGAGCTGATTTATATGCTGCCCACAAGATATTCCCATGCGTGCTGTAAGATTCTCTTCCTCTCATTGTCTTTTGGAGGGGGGTGTTTCATTGCTTATGATTTTGAACCAATTACATGTCCTCATGGTTAAGCTAACACAATCCTTAATGACACTAGCAGAGAACAAATCTCGATAACTAACTGAATAGTGACTTGTAATAACTGCAATTATGGAACTGAAATGCCTAATCATCATAAATATAGAATATGCCAGGGCATAGTGATAAAATTAACTCCAAAATCAAGTATAAGTTTCTACTCTACAAGATTCATCTCGCATGTGAACAAAACCGCGATGCACAAGACTGGATAAACAACATAATCAAACAAAAAATGACGTAACTAAAAGAAAGCATTAATGGAAGCGCCACAATGGTTTTTCAGGAAGCATAATCATATTTTTTAAGTCCCTGGATAGCCCTTCTCCAACTCCGGTAGTTTCTCAATTATTTCCAGAAAAAAATATGTCTGGATATAAAATCTTCCAGCCTAAAATATAATACAGAATGGATGAAAACAAACCTGATTGGATTTGTTTTCATCTGAGCAACTTGCTTCTGCAGAACACGTTGACTGTGAATTCATGGTTGTCACTGGATCCCCAGGGTTCGTAATTCGAGATGTACTAGGCAATCCACTGTTATTTCCATTCCTCAAAGCACTTGATCCCATGGAAGAAGTTGCAAGAGGAGGGCGGGGAGCTAAAGGTACATAGGCTGTTCTTGGGGCTGAATTCGGAAGGGCTTGACCAGGATGCCCAAAAACTGGAAGGTTTGGACCAGGCATTCTCTGGAAATTGGCGAGCCCCAACATTGGATAAGGAAAGTGCGGTACTTGTAGAGGGGGAACGGGAAAGAGAGGACAGCCAGAAGAAACAACATTCATGTCGGGCATACCCATCCCAAATCCCATTCCAGGACCCATTGGTGGGAAATGTGGAACATGAGCTGGACGCATGTGTTGCATTCCAGTGGGAAACATCAATGGAGGCACATATAATCCGGAACCTACAGTCATCATCTGCACAAAGAACAATGCAAAGATTGTACTCAGATTGATCATCATACTTTGAAAACGGAAATTCTGTAAAGAATCTAATGGTGTCATCTTTGATCAGACATGGCAGACATCCTCAGGGTGGAAATCTAAGAAAGCAAGATCATTCAAATATGCTAAAAGTTTCTTCACCTTACCTGTACTTGTAGTTGGAGGGTCTTTAGATATTCGATCGCTTCATCAAGCATTGAAGCTTTATCAGCCTAACAGTAATAAACAGCAAAAGCAAACAAATCAAAGAGATAAATAAATAAAATAAAATGAGCAACTTTTAACAGTCAGATTGGAGTTCTAAAGATCACAAAAAACAACAAAACCAACAAGAACCTTCACAATATGAATCAATTTCATAGATTGAATGTCTAGAACTGAATCAAACCCAATTAAGTCAACCTACCTTCAGAACATAATCAATTTTTGTAGGATTCTTTACTGTGCATAATTTATGCAAAGCATTACCTTATTGCAATTTGGTATGAGTTCTTGTAAAGCACGCATTTTCTCATTGATCCGATCTCTTCGTCTCTGTTTACAGTTTATATATGGAGAGATCAATGTATGAGAAAAGATATCATAGAAACCAGAAGATAGAATATGGAAATCAATTAAATCGGACAGGCAATACTTGCTCACCCTTTCGGAAAGATTATGTACTTCTGCTGCTCGGCTTCTCTTTGATCCACGTACGTGAGTTGGTTTTTTGGCATCAATAGATTCAGTTTCAAGATCCTGTTAATAAGAGAGTACTATGTATGAATAGCTAACAGAAAAGGACAAGTGAGTGTGGTACTTTCTGTTATCATAACTTACATCACTACGACATTCTGACTCCTCAATATCACGGAATTTTCTTTTTGAATGATTTGTTTGTTCGCAAGAAACTCTATCAGCACTGTTTCCAGAGCCTACAGAAGAAGAAGCAACCATAGGCTCAATAGTTCTCTCTTCCTCAGGAGCTCCTATTGCTGAATTGTCATTGTCACCTAGATGCAGTGCCATGCCAATCTTGTTGGAAGTTTCTTGGCATAAATTCTCAGTTATTTCACGGGAGCTTGAACCCTGAGGTCCCTTAGCCACTGCTTCTCTGGAATTGGCCATAGGAAGCATACAAGAACCATCAGTGTTAATGTCTTTTAGTATGCTGTTAAATTTCTCGACGTGTACTGATTTGACTACATTACTGAAATGGGAGAAGTTCAGAAAAGTAGAACTATTAGTAGGTGGTGGTATACTCTGCCTCTCCATCATCATACTTGCAGAACCACTTACCGTATCTCTACTCTGAGCTGGATTCCTGAATACAGCATCCAGACGGTTACTTGATTTATTGCTACCAAAATCCGTAACCCCAGATCCTAAGGCATCTGATGTCTGGCAATTCTGAGGTAGCCATGAGCCGAACAGAGGATCTTTGAAAGAAGAAACCTTCAAATTACTAGCTCCACTCTGTAAATTATTAGCTCTTTTGTCAACTGTGTGAATGGACATTCCATTAGCTGTGACACCAGAGTTTTCAGGTAATGTTTCAGACACATAATCTCGTCCTAGAGTATCGTCGACCGGATAACTTAACCAAGGAGCAATTTCATCATCTTGACTCAAATCCATGTCCCCAGAAGGAACCACTGGTGCCATATCATTAATGATAGACTCAACTCCACCAAATTTTCCAAATCTTGCATCACGAACTCTAGATGTGATAGATGATAAATTGTTAAGAATAGCGCTTCTGCTAGCCCGACTCGACTGACCTTGCAACAAAATCTGACCATTCTCCCAAACTAGTTCAACTAAGTCATTCTCAGACCTGGAGACAAGAACACAAGTTACCTTAGAACAACATAAGAAATTTCAAAAAAAAAAAAAAAAAAAAGAATAAATTATCATATCCTATTGTCTTAGCTAAAAGGAAGTGTAATGCATGCCTTACCTAGCAGAGAAATCATTTGTGGCAGGTTTCTGCTGGCTAGATTCAATTTTTCCTCTAGCCATTCTCAAAAACTCTGACAGCGGCATTGTGGAAGACAGAACTTGTACTCAAGATTCAATATAAACTTTGTGAACCAGATTTGCATCAATAAAGCTCGAAATCACATCCAAGTGAAAACCAATAAAATTTCATGACGCCATAACTCCACAATTGATGCATCCACGTGAAACTACAAAACCTTTTTGGGTTTCAAGATGTTTACATGAGTATATATACAGAAAACGAAAGCAAATAAATGAAAATATAATATTGGTTAAAGCATGTCTTAATCTACTTGAGTCTTAATCAGTAGAGATATATAAAGAAAAACTAATCAAAACTCATTAATTTAATTAACTAGAACAGAAAATACAAATAAAAAACACCAAATTGAGCTTGTTTAGTCCAAAAAATGTATCTTTCTCGATCCAAATTCAATCATTAGATAATAAACCATACGATTATTCAACAACCCCAGAGATCTTTCTCCTTTATCTTACACACTAAATAAACCTTAAATACAACAAAACCCACCTCCTAAACCAGCTCATCTGCCAACAATTTGAAGTTTCCCCAATATCAATCTTCAAAGATTTCTACCTTTTTCTTTACTCTTTTTTCCTCTCTGTTTCAGCATTCTTTACTCCTTTCTCACCGTGAGCAATTATGGTTTTCTTGAACTCACCAAAAGACTTTTGCAATCCAAATGCATACCGCAAACTTTTTTGTTTAAAAGCTTAATATTTCACCAACCAGCTATTTGGTTAGAGCTCCGAGGTTTGACAATTACAAAACACATACACATATCTAGAGAGAGAGATGGAGAGAGGATACAAGGATTCGTAGAAGTGGGTGGCTAAATCGGTGGTGGGAAAGCTGAAAAGCAAGCAATTTACAAGGAGCTAGCTATAAATAAGCAGAGCTTTTCCACAAAATTCCTAGTAGCTTACAACTTATTAAACTCTACGCTTTTTTTTAACATTGTTATATAATTCTTAAAAACAATTTCTAACTCGATTTTTAAGAATCTTGATTCTTTTTCTACTACCACTAACATATTGGTTATCGTTTCAGACAGTAATAACATTATCTTCATTCTTTTACGAGAGACCCGCCAGATATGTTGAATTTTGTGCTTCGTGGACGACAAAGTACACTTATAATCACATCTGAACTCGTTGGATGACTATTTTTAACATTGTTTATATGGTGTGGACCCAACAAAGTGCAAATCATTTTGGAAGAAAATCAAGATTACCCAATTTAGGCAATATGTTCTAATTATTTTGGTTTAGACTAAAATATTATAAATTTTCTATTAGAAATAGATGAACAGACCAATGAAGTTTCCATAGCGTAATGTATAGAACAAATAGATAATCTTGTATATTTATATTTTAAAGTTGAATTTTTGTATGTGAGAAATAAAATATTAAAGTTCATAACTTTTATAACACGAGCCTTGTATTATTCTTTTGAAATAAGAAAAGAGATCAGCCTATTATACTAAATTGAAATAACTTAAAAAAAATGATGGACGACTCTGTGCATTTATGAGTGATGTAATTAGGGGTATAATTGAAATCAGTATAGTATTTTATTAAAATTTAATTCATTTATTAACATAGAGATGATGGAATTTTTTTGCGAATAGTTTAAAATTCACGAGTTTAATTCAAACCTATGCAAATTTTTTATATATAAATTATATTTAAAATATTCATTATATTTTGAAAGAAAATTTATTTATTCTAAAAGTTATTGATAGACTAACTTGTACGAAGATGCTTCTCGCAGCAAACAAAATTATGCTGAAATTTGATGATAAATAGAAATCTTCCTGAGGTACGAAAAACAGCAACTTCGCAAGCTAAGTGTGGTAGCACAGGTGCCATAAATATCAGATTTACACCAAAAATAAAGAACGAAAATTCTGAACCAACATCTAATAGTAATAGAAACAAAACATAAATGAAGAAAGGACTTAGATGGCAACGAGGATGTTGTGGCATGGATTAGAGATCATTATCTTGAGAGTGATTTTGGCAAACTATGTTGTTAGTCTCTGTTCGTCGTTCACTCCCAAAGAATACACAATAACCTCGGAACTCGTCCACTCGAGGTGGGAGGTTTGGTGAAGCTTGAAATATTATCCACAAAATTGAAGGGGAAGAAAAAAGTATAATTTATCCCTCTCATTATTTAACAATATCAAATTAATCCCTAAAATCTATTAGAGTTTCTAGCCACTAAACATGGATAGAATTAAAAACAAATTATTAAAATTCATAAATTAACTTACAAGGGAAATAGAAATTTTGAAAAATCTCAATGCTAAGTAAATTAAAGTGATAAAAGAGTCAAAAAGATATATAATTTTTTAGCCCTAGAAGTAATATTTATAGAGGAGAAAATAAATCTCAACAAGGTATTGGGCTGAAATATCAAAATCTTCCAAATTGGGCGAACTTCTCCTTTTCAGACTTCGGTATCGATCGACATGTAGCATTTTGATTGACAAGCAGCGTGTCGATCGACATGGCCGTCATGTGTTGATCCCTCTTTTAGCCTTCAATCTCGATCACCACTTGCTTTTCATGTCGGTCGCGGAGGGTGTCGATCGATATAGGATCCCATGTCAAGCCCTTCTTTGCGTTCTGCCTTCGGTCGACATCGACCCTCCATGTCGATCGACATGCACCACGTCGATTGATATGGAGGTTTTGCTCGGGTTTTCGGCTTGTCTTCCATGTCGGTCGACATCCCGTGTGTCGACCGAAACAACAGCTTTGTCATTCCGGCTCTTTTCACCACTTAACCACTTTTTAGCCTCAAAACCTGCAAAAACTCATCTTCACAAGCATAATATATTCTATAATACACTCATGCAAGAAAATAACTAATAACTAATCCTAAATGCACTAAAACAATGGAGAAAAATATGGTTAAGTGAGTGTAAATATTAGTTTATCAAACCCCCCAAACTTGAACATTTGATTGTCCTCAATCAATAGAAAAGAAAGTAAAAATATCATGCAGTTAAGAGTACAATGCCTCACAAGATTCATCACATTCAAGAATAAAAAATCCGCATCACTTAAGCATTTTGAAAGAGATAAGATATCCTTCAACCGTTGAAGACTCACAGGAACGTGTTTCGCTCATGACACAAGTGTTTGGGTTTTCAATGAAAGTACTCCATGTATGAAGAAAGCAAACCTTTTAAAATGTCCACTGCTCGAATGTGCACACAATTCTAGAATTAGATAGGATTTTTCTTTCGTTGTAATGAAGGCTTTTTGTGAAAGGTATGGAAATATGGTCAAGAACTAAAAAGAAAACATTGAGTCTGTGACTTTCAACAAGTTGAAAATCACTATCTAACATCATCCACCCTTCTCCTTAAATATTACAATTC
Organism: Plectranthus barbatus; assembly: GCA_026898455.1. NCBI lineage: Eukaryota > Viridiplantae > Streptophyta > Magnoliopsida > Lamiales > Lamiaceae > Plectranthus > Plectranthus barbatus. The sequence goes on from JAPKLW010002136.1 coordinate 11,384, forward strand.
AAATCCCAACAACTCTCTTTTTCTTTTCTTTAATTTTTTTTCATTTGCATCCTTTTATGCTCTTATTGATAACAATTTTTCAAAGATAATGAGCTTATAAGGACATAAGTTTTTTTCTCTCTTTCCTTTTAAGAGTTTTTCTTTGTTTTGCACACCAACTACAAGGATTTCTAATCCACTCTCAAATACTCCATCCTTATTCTTCCCAAATATCATAGACAAGATACATTTCACCTATCTCATGTAAATCTCATAGACAAGATCAAAAAACAAAATAAGACTCAAAGGGACTTACTAGGGATAAAATATTATAAGTGACTGTGTTTGGGATAAATTGGAAAACAAAAATGGCCTAAAATCATTTTCTAGCCTTGTGCACACTATGCAGTCTCAAAGTAGAAAATAAGCAAGTTCTAGAGAAATAAAAACACACATGCGAATCTCACATCAAACAAAATCAGGCTCAAAATGTCACTTGGGTTGAATTTTTCTTCGATAGTCAATTTCAATCCACTCAAATATGACGCAAGTGTAAGCTTTAATTTAATCCCATCATACGGTATTCTACATTCATAGGCAGTTAAGCACAATCAAAATCAATTCAAACTTCTCATCAATCGATTTCTAACTCACACTCAGTTCAAATTGGTTCAAAACTCAATAGTTTTCCTCACACTATATCCATATATATTTTTTTAGGCATAAATTTAAATACTCCATCCGTCCCGATTATTTGGTCCATGTTTCCTTTTTGGTATGTCCCATATATTTGTTCCACTATCTAAATTTGGTATTGTTATTTATATGAGTTTACAAAGATACCCTTGAACTATATTATAAACGACACACAATTAATAGGATTCATTATTGATAGTTATTGCTAAATAAGGGTAATTCAGGAAGTTTGTTTTGGCATTCGTGTAAGTTGAAAGTGGACCAAATAATTGGGACGGAGGGAGTAACAAAAAGCACAATAAATAAAAGGATAGAAAGTTCAAATTCTTGTCCACATCCCCCCAAACTTATTTCGAACTCAAAGAGTAGTAAAGTTTGAAAATCAGACAAGAATAAGAACAGTACTTGATATTTGATCTCAGACATCAACTTTTTATCCGCCGGAGGATTCAAAATTGCTCGATGGGGACTTTGAGGCTACTAGCACTCTGTGTCAATAAACGGGTGACATGTCAATCGACACAGAGCCTTCTTGTCGACCCCTCCTTTGGGTCAAAGTGTGCCCCATCAATACCTCTGTGTCAATCAACACCAGGCATGTCGATCGATACAAAGGTCATCCTCGAATATTTTTTTAGAATAAACAAGGAAAATAGAATAAACATCGTAACTCGACGGTACCTCGGTTCTCAATCCCATGGAGGTCGGGTCCAAACTCGCATCCTTTTTGCATCAACCATGTAGACCATTCTGTATTGAATGACAACAGTGAGCTCGGGGTGAGATGGTGTAATTGATAATTTTTCCATCTCATTCCCTCGCTCCCATTCAATGGCAGCTCAATCTTCTTTTTCTTCCTCGGTTTCCTCCACTTCATCCTTAGAATCTTTGATGGAGGTGATCTGGTTGCACTTGGACTGTTGGCGGCTTTTGTCGATCACGAAGGTGATCTTCTTATCATTGGTGTGCAAAGTGATCTTGTCGGTTTGACAGTTGATCACGACCTCGCTCGTATCCAAGAACTCTCATCCTAAAATGAGGGGCATGCTCACATCCTCTTTCATGTTGAGAACTACAAAATCTACACGAAATATCAGATGACCCACACAAATGAGAACATCCTCAAGTATACCTTTTGGGCATGACATAGATCGTTCCCAATTTACAAAGTGATTGTAGTTGGCCTCAGCTCTCCGATGTTGAGGCGCTTGAAGATGGAGTATGGCATGAGATTGATGTTGGCACCAGTGTCACACAACACATTTTGAAATTCGATCCCCCCAATCTCGACTGGGATTGAGAAACAACCTGGATCACTCCTCTTGATGGGAATCTGTTTATGAATGAGTAGGTTGCATTGCTCATGAAACTTGACAGTTGAATTCTCCACAAATTGTCATTTTCCACTCATCAGTTCTCGGAGGTACTTCATGTAGCCCAAGATTTCTCTCAAGGCTTCAATCAATAGTAAGTTGATAATTACCATCAAATTTTCCACGAACTTCAAGAACTTGGAATCCTCCATCTGCTTGGCAAACTGTTAAGGAAAGGGCATCGAGGAACTAGAGCGGCTTTGGAAGTGTAATTCTTGAGTTGGGGTGGCCTCTGTGTCGGTCGAAATGTGGGCGTGTCGGTCGACACAGCATGTCAAACGACATGCTGAGTGTTGGTCGACATGCCGGTCGAAGTCTGCTCTATTGACTCCTCCTCATCGCTTGATATGTCCTCCATGTTGAGTCCTTTATGTTGATTGACATGTAGGATGTCGGTCGAAATAGAGTCATTCCAGTGGGAATTTCCTTCTCTTCTCCCCCAAACTCATTTTGGGGCATCTCTGGTCCTCTGTAGCTCGTCCTAAACCTCGGTTTGATGGACTATTTTGGTTATTGGGGTACATTTTGGTGGTATCGGGCAACTTCCCTTTCTTGTGTTGTGTACCAAGTGAGGTAGCAATCTGACTTACTTGAGTTTCGATCATCTGCACTCGGTGGGTAATGTTAGTATTGATTTTGGAAGCATCCTCAGTTCATGTAATTCACATTGGCTATGAGATCACCTGTGCAACAGAAACACACGAAGCATTAGATGTCAGTTTCTCCATCTCCCTCTTGAGCCTCTCTATCTCCTTCTTGAGGGTGTCATCATCTTCTTTCTTTTCCACCACCTTCACTTGAGGTCTCCTTGGATTTGCCCACTTTTGAGTATGCAATGCCATCTTCTTGAAAAGTTTGAGGGCTTTGTGGGCGGACTTTCTCATCACAGAACCTCTGCCTGCATTGTCCACCGACTCTTGAGTTCTTTATTAATCCCTTGGTAGAAGATATGAGCCTGCTCCTTAGTGTCGACTCCATGGCTGGGAGAACTTCTTAACAGTTCATTGAATCTATTACCTCGAATAAGGTCTTCTCAATCATTTGGTGGAATTGCAGAATCTCCCTCCATCTTCTTCTAAATGATCACAGAGGGTGGGAAGGAGGTGGCAAGGAACTCTGCTCGGAGATCGTCCCAAGTACGGATGCTGCTGCAATCCAGAGCTATAAATCACATCCATGCCTGATCCCGAAGTGAGAAGGGGAGTGTATGGATCCTCCATAGGTCGGCCACCAAATTGGTTCTGTTGAACCATCTGAATAAGACCAGTTTTGAGTTCAAAGTTATTTGCATTGATACCAATAACGAATCCCTCATTACCGGGCTGTGGTCTATACCTCCTTGCCATGGCATTGGGATCCTCATCGTCGGAGTCCTCTTGGTGCAGTATTTCTCGTTTTAGCTCTCTTTCTCTCCTTGCAGCCTCAGCTCTTTCTGCTTGTATTTCTACCATAAGTTGTTTGATCAACTCTCTCATTTGATTCACCTCTTGGACCAGTGGAAGAGCATTCCTTGTGGTGAGTTGAGTGTCCGGATCCTCCAAAGGTGGCATGTTGGGATCATCCTCCTCATTCTGATTGAACGGGGGCTCCTTGTTGAGGATTGTGCTGCTCTTTTCCTTGATTTTCCTTCTCCTGACTATGGCCTAAATTTCTGGGTCGAAGGCTTCGAGTGGTTTTCCTTGAGCCTTTATGTTCATGCAACCTGAGAACAGACACAGAAAAATCAGTTGTGTCGATCAACACGTGGGGTGTTAGTCGACGTGGAAGACTAGGTTGTGTCGATCAAAACAGAGGGTGTCGATTGATACAGAGGTCAAATTTCAGAAAACTAACGCACACACACCACTTGAAACAATAAACAAAAATAATAAAAAACTCAATCCAATAAATTCAAAAACAAACAATAACAAAATAGAATCTAACAATCCCCGACAATGGCATCATTTTAATCCTTTGTAAAATTATAGATAAATTATAATATAGTCGTCAAATAAATTTATAAAACCCGAAGGTTGTCGAAACCACAAGGACTGTGTAATGAGACTATTTAATGTATTAGTCGTAGTTTCTAAATTATGATTTTTTGAACAACTTGAAATCAGGGTTTGGTTTTGAAATTGAAAGATGACAAAATATAAATTAAAGGATTTTTGAAAACAATAATTAAAGAGACATATTTCAGGGCAGATAATCAAACTATTAACATGAAAATTCATCAAATCAGTAGTGGGGTAAAATTAGATTTAAATGGATTAAATTCCTTGTTTGGCAATTTAAATCTAGCTTACAAATGTGTGACTATCTCCGCTTGGTCTTAAGAACACAACATTAATCAATCTAAATAATTGTCTAATTCAAACCTACAATTGAATCTTCCTTTTGAGACAGAAAACAAATGTATTCAATTCCCTCTTCCTATTATAAATTTTCACATTTCCGTCCTTCAATTAATAACTACAAATCCAGATCAATTTCATCTCTCGATCCTTCATTAATTCTAAATTCGATTGAATTAAAATTTGAAATTGAACCATGCTGTCGAGTTAAATTAAATAAAACATGCATCAAGATGATTATCAAAGCCCAAAAATTTTCTAGGGTTTTTAGCCACTAAACATGGATAGAATTAAAGTAAACATAGTATTAAAATTCATAAATTAACTTACAAGGGAGATAGGAATCTTGAAATCTTGAAGAACTCCAATGCTAAGTAAGTTAAAGTGATAAAAGAGTCAAAAAGATGTATAATTTTCGAGCCCCATAAGTAATATTTATTGAGGAGAAAATAAATTTCAACAAGGTATTGGGCTAAAATATCAAAATCTTCCAAACTGGGGAATTTCTCCTTTTTGGATTTTGGTGTCGATCAACAAGCAGCATGTTGATCAACACGGCCATCATGTGTCAATCCCTCTTTTGGCCTTCAATCTCGATCACCACTTGCTTCTCATGTCGGTAAACACGGAGGGTGTCGATCGGCATGGGATCTCATGTCGAGCCCTTCTTTGCATTCTGCCTTCGGTCAACATTGACCTTTCGTGTCAATCGACATGCACCACGTTGATCGATATTGAGGGTTTTGCTTGGGTTTTTAGCTTTTCTTGTTGGAATTGTATACATAAAAGCATTATGATTGGTATATTGGGAAACATTATGTTTGATATACTGGTAATCATTAATGACTTGCAATAAACAACTCCTGTCTGAATTAACAATTAGACGATGCGAACAAACACATCCAGTTATCTCGTCGATAGGGAGATCATACGGTGTGTAAGAGATCACATAAGATAGTATAGATCATTTGACCTAGCGAGATATAAACAGTTATCACAGCTGAGACAGTTTCTGGTTTGGCTGTCGATTTAGGCTGCATCACACAAGTCCATAAGTGGTTTATCTTGACTGCTTTGTGTGGCCGGTACATCTCAATGTATTAATATGATCAACAGTGAGATGAACCATTCTACTTGACATATGAATGAGTAAAGATCTCGGTAACTTGGTCGGATCTAAAGTCTATTGAAAGCTGAGGGGCACACATGGGTTGACTGTCACTTTGAGTTGCTATGGTGGAGAGTCTTACATGTACTCATATATCTGCATCTTGGGTGATGGCAGTTTGTGAGGGGTTTCTGTTGGGATTATATACTGAAAGCATATATGATTAAGTGTTTTGTACACTGGTTTTCATATATGTGTTGCTACAACAATGCTTGCTGTCTGATGAAACAAACATACGACGAACCATAATATCCTATTATCTCGCTTATAGGGATGACCATATGGTGTGTAGGAGATCACAGAGGATCATATGAGTTGTTCGACCTAGCGAGATATAAACAGTATCACAGCTGAGAAAGTCCCTGGATAGGCTGTCGGTCTAAGCTGCGGCATATCGGTTCATAAGTGGGCTTATCCTAGCTACTTGATGTGTCAGTACATGGTTATGTATTGATGGGATCAACAGTGGGATGTGCCATTCTCATTGACATATGAATGAGCCAGATCCCTAACATACTTCCTATGATCTTAAACCTAACTGAAGGATAAGGGGCACACACAGATTGACCACACTTTGATTTACCATGGTGGCGAGTCTTAAATGTACTCTAATACTCGTATTTTGGGTGTTGGCAATTTGTGTGTGGCCTGCTTAGGCTGGACGTTTAGGTAAGCATATCCGTTTCAGGATGGTGACATTTCCTGAGAAGCTCAGAAGGTTCATTATGTTAAACCCTGTAGGTTGAATTATTTAATTCAAGCATAAGTGAAAAAGAGTGAGTGGTATTACACAGGAAATAAGAGATTAATTAATTATGGCTAATTGTCATAAGCCAAATTAATTAATGAATGTCTAAAACCTTAAATATGTGGATCATGTTAGTTTGGTGCAACCCGTTCCTAATAACGTGGTATTAAAGGGACGAGTCAACATTGTTACCGTGGTGAAGGTTAAAACAATGTTTTATTAATTAATTATGTTCTGGGTTGAACAAGGAAGGATTAATTAATAAAGAGGGCCCACTTTATTATTTGCATCTGGTCCCTGGTCTGGCCCATGAACTGCTCACAGCCCATTAGGGTTAGGGTTTCTCAAAACCCTAACACTATATAAAGGCCTTCTCTCTATCAGATCAAGTTAGACAATTAAGTATTGAAAATAGAGAGAGACGGCGATGGCTATCCAGTGGGAGGAATTGATCGATTTCTCCAGATCTCAGATTCAACTTGGTAGATAATCCTCACCAGATATCCAAGGAGCAAGGGAATAGATCAGAAGATCAGATCTGTAGGAACAACTATCCATCGCCGGCGTTCTATCTCAGATCTAAGGTTATTTCATCGTTATTGGCTCCGATCTAGATCTGTAGATCAAACGGTGAAATCTAGTATTCCCTAAATCCATCATCTGCAATTAATTTTGTAGGTGCAAGCATAGGATCGCATGGTTTATTTAATAGAAATTTATTCCTGGTATCCTAAGAACGATCCTTGGCAAGAATTTAATAATGACAACTCGTGTTGTCCATCGTAGACTCAAACCCTACAATTGGTATCAGAGCCAGGTTGATGTTCTTAGGCTCTATCTTGGATAAATGGAAATTAAATGAATATGTATGTTCATGGATGGGTTTAAATTGTCGTGGATGTTTTTTTCTCGTGGCCTTCTCGCTTTTTGATCTATTTTTCACCACGAGAAAATCCGTGGTTAGATTTAATAGGGAAAATCATGTAATAGATTTAGATCTATTTTTGTATTTTCTATTTTTTTAAGTCTGTAAAATTGAGATCCGGAAGAACGAGATTCGAAGAACGAAGAACAGAGAAGGTGACATGGATTAGGGTTCAGCCCCTTCACCCACCAGATCTCGCCGGCGGCTGCGCCGCTGGCAGCAACGACGGGTGGCGGCGGCGGGCAGGCTCTCTGCCTGCGGCTGGGTCGCGCCCTAGGGCTCGCTTCTGCTGCTGCTCGCATTTCCGGCGAGCACGATGGTCAAGGCAGGCGTTCAGGCTGCTGCACGCGTCTGGCCGGCGAACTCCCAGATCCGGCTTGCGGGTTGCGGCGGCGGGGAGTCTTCCCTACGGCTGGGCCGCGCCCGCTTCTCTAGGCAAAGGGCGAGAGTACTGCCGGGGCTAGCTACGCGCGGCGGTGGTCGTGGGTGGTTGCGGGGACGGGCCGGATGCGTTCGTCTACACGCGGCGGCGGACATAGCAGCGTAGCCCTGCTGCACGTGCTGCTGCTTCACATCGCGCTACCGGCGACTGCTATTTCTGCTCACGACGGTGACTCCACGGCCTGGACGAGCAGTTGGAGACGATGGCTGGAGATGGCGACAGCTGGGTGTGAATTCTGGCCGCAGGCGGCGGTCGAAATAGCGGCGCCGGCGGCTGAAACCTTGGGGTGGTGGCTGGTTGGAAACTAGGGTTTCCAAGCCCAGGCTGAAAATAGGGCTTCTCAGCTCGGAGGCGGCCCGCATTCCTGGAATTAGGGTTTGGTTCTTATTTTGGGCTAGAAACCCTAATTTGAAGCCCAATTGCTGTTTATGCAATCCAAATCAGATTTTAAGTCCAACGGTGGCCCAGTTTGAAGATCTGTATTGGAATTAAATCTTGTAATAGTTAGATTTGATTTATTTCCATGTAATCGCATCTGAGGGGCCATGAGAATTTATTTGTTTATTTATTTATTCTCGTATTGATGTGATTTATTATGTGCGCACTAGTAACTAATAGGAAACATGATTATTTGCTTTAATTATTTACTGTTATAAGCATGTTGCAATTTATTTTTTTGAGCATGTCTTATGTGATTTATTTTATGTTTTAAATTGTGTCTACAAATTCCAGGATTCATATTAATTTATGATGGAATTATAGATATGACATAATTTATGGCAACATAAAATAATGTGTGCGCATGAAACCTTTATAAATTAAAAATACTAAGCTGGATTGGAAATAAGCTGGTTCTTTTCTAACCAAGATCATGACATAATTTATGGCAACATAAAATAAGCTGGTTCTTTTCTAACCAAGATCATTAGACCTCCACAAATACGACTTCTCATTAGAAATAAGGCATTTCGAAGCGTAAACGTCTGTTGAAACAGTTTGCGTTAGAAATAAATTACAAGTTCTAATGTGATGAGGTTTCTAAATAAAGCATTTAGTTTAAGATGAGAAGTGGGAGCCTCTGAGCAAACGTCTACTCAAGTAGCTTGCATTGAGACAACTTTCACTAGTCTCTAAGATTAAACTAAATGAGATAACAAAGGATGTGAGGGGCATGCGGCATGGGTCCAGTACGTATGCTAAATCGCTCTAAACGTCCGGAGTTAGGCTTGTGGTTATTTTTGGCTTAGATGTTGCCTGGAGTATAACTCATGAATGATGTCCCTGCTCCGGATAGGTGAACATGGTCTTAAGATCTCCAATATTAATTTCTTTTGCTTAAGATACCTGGCATGTTAAGAAATTAAAGGACCTATTTTGGTCTGGTTGAGCGTTTGTCATAAACGTCTACTCAAGTAGCTTGCGGTAAATTAGCTTCGGCAATTGGAGGAAGCAAATTGCATTGTCTTATCTAAAGATTCTATGCATATTTGTTTCAATTGTTCATAGTATGTGCTTACTTTAGTTCGCTTACTTGTTTTCATATATGTCTATGAATAATGTCATTAATATCCTCGCTCAAAATCCTCTCAATGGTCCGAATTTACTTGAATGGAAAAGTAATTTGGATTATATCCTTGTTACGGAAGAACACAAGTTTGTCCTTACCGATCCTTATCCGCCAGTCCCAGCTGCTGATGCTACTGCCGAGCGGCAGCAGTCTTACAATAAGTGGATCAAGTCTAATAATGTAGTGAAATGCTACATGATGACCACTATGAGTAAGGTACTGCAGCTGCAACATCAGCATTATGATAAGACCTGTGAGATTATGGATAATCTAGCAGCGACTTATGGGGAGACGGACAGAACTGTTAGATTCAATCTCATGAAGGAGATTGAGAGTAAGAAAATGTCTGAAGGCAGTTCAGTGAGAGAGCACGTGGTTGCCATGACTCACCTCATGGATGAACTAACGTTGCATGGTGGTGGTATTAACGCGGAAGCCCAAGTCGATATCATACTAAACTCTCTTCCCAAGTCCTTTGAAAACTTCAGGTTGAATGCTGTGATGAACAAGAAGGAGTATACTCTTAATGAGTTACTCAGTGACTTGATGGCAGCACAGTCCCTGATGGAACCCAAAAAAGCAGTTTTAGTTTCTTCCGATAGCCGATCTGCTGCTCCTAAACGAGCAAAACCTAAGAGAACGGCTAGTAATAAGAACAAGAAAACTGCTGGTGGGAACTATGGAGTTTATGCTCCAAAGAAAAAGGTTGGGAAAGTTAAAGGAAAGGGCAAGTGTTACCGCTGTGGCAAGCTAGGACACTGGAAAGCAAATTGTCCAGGTGTTAACACCAACGAACGAGGTACGTCATCATGTTTAGTATCAGTTTTCTACTCCTTTGGTGAGTAGTGGTTACTGTAAGTACTAATCATGTTTTGGTTGCGCTGTGCAGAGAATCAAGCTGATGATAATGCTTGAAGATGACGGGACTACCAACTCCAAGGAAGATGCTAGAGATCGTTCTCAAGCTGTTGGAGTTATTTGCTTTAAGTTTATGTTAAAACTCTGTTTTAATTCAAGATTTTTTGAAGAGATGTTGGTTTTGTTTTGATAAACAATTTTCATATATTGTTATGGATTATCAGTTATTCAGATAGAGTTTTTCTATCATAATGAATAACAGAGTTTTCTATTATGGATGATTCTCTCTTCATTACTTGATTACATAAACTGTCAGTGTTCTAAGGTATAATTTAAAGAATCTCTATAGAGATAGGTTACATCAGTCTAAGTAGTTTTAAGTAATTCATGGAATTATGGATTCAATCCAGGTATTCCTAAGAATGGTACTTATGACAACTACTTAGAGGTATAAGATGGTGACTAGACCTTTTAATAGGCGATTGTATCTCTATAAGTTATTTCGTGTTTGCTCTAGTTTGCTGGTTTGAGTCTACTTCCGCAGTTGCCTTAACAGGCATTGATACTGTAATCATTTAAGATTTGGATATGTTTATCTAGTTCACTACAAGTCTTAGTCTCTTGCTTTAATCAAGAGCGTTCAAGTCTAAGGTAGAGAATAAGTTAAACAAGACCGTAAAAACATTATGGTTCATTCATAAAGGTGTAGCTTAGGTGATGGGTATTTTATAGTATCTGGCAGAGCAAGGGGATTGATCCAAGTAATCTACACATGTTATCTCTCATTGGATAGTGTAGGTAAAACGAAATAAGATTCTTTAAAAGTTTATAAGTTATGCCAGCTTTGCCAAATTTTTTGTTTTGGGAACAACGCTAAGAGCAGTTGTATATTTGCTTAATCTAGTGTCTTCTAAATCAGTTCCAAATACAGTAGCAGACCTTGACTATGTCAAAAGGGCAATGATGGGTAATTCAGCTGTTAAGCTGATATAGGAAACTGATTGGTTGGAAGAAAGGTTTAAGCTAGTACTGCTTTGTGGGTTATTCCATGTAAACGAAAAGGATGGTTGCTTTGTATATCCTTGATGCAAGCAAGTTGTATAGGATGAAACCATGAATCCAAATGTGAGATTGTTCTCTAACGTTCTAGAGAAGACAATTCAAATCCATCAGGAAATACCCCGTGGCATATTGAGCATACCTTGGAAGGTATGGTACCAATTGCACGGTCACCTGTGTAAGGTGGTAAACCACAAATTAATGCACCATTAACTGACAATGTAAAAGGAGCATCGTTGCAATGGGAGGTTGCTTTAACAGGCCTAATGGTACTAGTTCGTGGAAATAGTCTCTGGACTTGTTCCCAGCTTAACGAACAACATCGTACTTATCCCTTTAAGCGCAACAAAGTTGTTAAGACTAAAGATGCAGTTTAATGACGTTAAGTCATGAATTCAGAAATGAATCAGTAAATGTTATGGTTGTGTATCAGGATCAGTGATTGCCAAATAGCTTACCAGCTATAAGCAACTGATTGATTTACAAGAAAAGTGCTCGAATGGCAACCTAGTATATTCGAGAGTCTAGGTTAGTGAGTAAGGTATGTTTCACAACAAGACTTTCTCACTGGTTGCAATTATTAAACCCATTCGAATTCTTTTAACCATAACAACACATATGAATCTAAATATCTGGAAAATAGATGACATCATCCGTATTTTATAAACGGGTACCTTGATATAAGGTGACGACATCTATGTGCAACAACCAGATAAGTTATGTGCAGTGAAAAGCATCATGTCTGGAAGCCTGGGAAGTTCAAGTATGAACTTAAAGGAGCTTCAAAGTCATGAAACATACATTTCGATATTGTCTATCGAGAATGAGAGTTTTATGTACCAGTTATGTGTCAGCGGAAACGTGGTTTTCCTTGCACATTATGCAGATAGTATTTTCACATTCGGAAACGGTGTGGAGATATTGTCAGACATAAAGGATGGTTATCCGAACAGTTTCAGAAGTAGGACTTATGAGATTTTGCAACATCTTTTGAATTAAAGTCTTGTGTTGTCACAAGAAAAAGGATGTTCAGGTATCTCAAGTCGCTTAAACTGATTCTGTAGTGAGTCGTTCATACCAAGAAAGATTGTTACCTTTCTATATTGTAAATGAACGAAGTTAGATATCTGTACTGCTATAAGCATGTTAAACAGATATCAGTCCAACTCTGGATAGGCACAATGGTTAGTGAATGAGCCTTGTGAGTTGAATGGCATTGGATATCCAGGAGGATCATAAGGAAAGGAAATCGATCTCTAACTATGTGTTGGCCTTGGAGGAGGAGTTATAGGAGTCTAACACAGAAGTGTGTTACGGATTCCGGTATGAAGGCTGAGTCTTTGACACCCTCATTAGCTTCGCAAGAAGCAGTATAACTCCGGTGTTATCCCCTAGAGGTGTGTGTTCTGAGCTTGCCTAATAAAGTCACATGGAATTGTGATCATGTTGGTGCAATGACAAACTCAAAGGAACCCAAGACTCACAAGGTGGTGAAACACATAGGATATGTGGAATCACATCATACGAGAAATCGTGACAAGAGGTGACATGAATGCAGTGGGAGTGACAGACAGTATAGACACACTTATTACTTTGATAAAGCAATGGTATTATGCTTTAAGTATAAGTGGGAGATTGTTGGGATTATATACTGAAAGCATATATGATTAAGTGTTTTGTACACTGGTCTTCATATATGTGTTGCTACAACAATGCTCACTGTCTGATGAAACAAACATACGACGAACCATAATATCCTATTATCTCGCTTATAGGGATGACCATATGGCGTGTAGGAGATCACAGAGGATCATATGAGTTGTTTGACCTAGCAAGATATAAACAGTATCACAGCTGAGACAGTCCCTGGATAGGCTGTCGGTCTAAGCTGCGGCACATCGGTTCATAAGTGGGCTTATCCTAGCTACTTGATGTGTTGGTACATGGTTATGTATTGATGGGATCTACAGTGGGATGTGCCATTTTCATTTACATATGAATGAGCCAGATCCCTAACATACTTCCTATGATCTTAAACCTAACTGAAGGATAAGGGGCACACACAGATTGACCATACTTTGATTTACCATGGTGGCGAGTCTTAAATGTACTCTAATACTCGTGTTTTGGGTGTTGGCAATTTGTGTGTGGCCTGCTTAGGCTGGACGTTTAGGTAAGCATATCCGTTTCAGGATGGTGACATTCCCTGAGAAGCTCACAAGGTTCATTATGCTAAACCCTGCAGATTGAATTATTTACTTCAGGCATAAGTGAAAAGGAGTGAGTGGTATTACTCAGGAAATAAGAGATTAATTAATTATTGCTAATTGTCATAAACCAAATTAATTAATGAATGTCTAAAACCTTAAATATGTGGATCATGTTAGTTTGGTGCAACCCGTTCCTAATAACGTGGTAATAAAAGGGCGAGTCAGCATTGTTACCGTGGTGAAGGTTAAAACAATGTTTTATTAATTAATTATGTTCTGGGTTGAACAAGGAAGGATTAATTAATAAAGAGGGCCCACTTTATTATTTGCATCTGATCCCTGGTCTGGCCCATTAATTGCTCATAGCCCATTAGGGTTAGGGTTTCTCAAAACCCTAACACTATATATAGGCCTTCTCTCTATCAGATCATGTTAGACTTTTCAATATATTGAAAATAGAGGGAGAGAACGGCAGTGGCTACCCTTTGGGAGAAATTGATCGATTTCTCCAGATCTCGGATTCAACTTGGTAGATAATACTCACCTGATTTCCAAGGAGCAAGGGAACAGATAAGAAGATCAGATCTGTAGGAACAACTATCCATCGTCGGCGTTCTATCTCAGATCTAAGGTTATTTCATCATTATTGGCTCCGATCTAGATCTGTAGATCAAACGGTGAAATCAGGTATTCCTTAAATCCATCCTCTGCAATTAATTTTGTAGGAGCATGCATAGGATTGCATGGTTTATTTAATTGAAATTTATTCCTGGTATTCTAAGAACGATCCTTGGCAAGAATTTAATAATGGCAACTCGTGTTGTCCATTGTAGACTCAAACCCTACAGTTTCCTCAAGCTGGATTTAGATAACCATATCCGTTTCAGGATGGTGACATTCCCTGGGAAGCTCACGAGGTTCGTTATGCTAAGTCCTGCAGGCTGAATCATTGATTCAAGCATAAGCGATAAGGGTTGAGTGATACTACTCAGGAATAATAAGAGATGAATTAATTGCAGCTAATTGTCATATGCTGAATAAATTAATGAATGTCTGAAATCTTAAATATGGGGATTAACCAAGTCAATGCAACTCGTTCCTAATAACGTGGTAATAAATGGGTAGGTCAACATTAATTCTCTGGTGGCATGAATTAATGCTTACTAATTAATTATGTTCTGGGTTGAACGTGGAATTAATTAATAGGAGACCCACTTTATTATTTGCATTTGAACCCTGGTCTGGCCCAACATTGCTCGAGCCCATTAGGGTTTATTAAACCCTAATAGCCCATTCTCCAGATCTATATAAATAGATAAATCTCACATTTCCCACATAAGTTTTGAATTCAAATCAGAAACCCTAGAGAGATTGAGTGAGAGTGGACGACTGCAGATCCAGTAGTGTATCCTCACCAGATTTCTGGATCGAGCAAGGGAATAGATCAGAAGATCAGATCTGTAGTAACACCATCAACGATCTACCGTTGTATTCAATCCGTAGGAGTTGAGGTATTCCAAGAATCCATCTATTGCAATTAATTTTGTAGGAGCATGCTTAGGTTCACCTGATTTATTTAATTTATATTTATTTTCGATATCCTAAGAATGATCCTTAGCAAGTTAAAGTGGTAATTCGCATTGTCTATTGTAAACTCGAATCCTACATTTCTTCCACGTCAGTCAACGTCCCGTCTGTCGAGCAAAACAACAGCTTTGTCATTCCGGCTCTTTTCACCACTTGACCACTTTTTAGCCTCAAAACCTACAAAAACTCACCATCATAAGCATAATATCTTCTATAGTACACTCATGTAAGAAAATAACTAATAACTAATCCTAAATGCACTAAAATAATGGAGAAAAACTTGGATGAGTTAGTGTATATACGAGCTTATCAACCACAACATTATCTTTCCCTTTGAGTATGAAGAGCCTGTGCCCCTAGATATGGGAATTAATGAAGCATCCTATCGACCTTTGGCTCCACGGGTTGACGATTGGCTCCTGTAGCTGGGTCAGTGCGCCTCTTGTATTCGTTCCTCTCATTTCCATTTCTACTCCAGACATTTGTCCTCTTGTCAATAGGAGATATTTGAGGTGCCCTTCATTCAACAAGCTAAGGGCTTCCTTCTTTAGTAAACATCAACTCTCCATGATGTTACCATGCTTGTGGGACTCACAGAACAAGCTCTTATCCATCGTCGGGTCGGTCCTCTTCCTCTCTAGCCAACAGTCTTTCCCCCTCATTTTCTCCACTTCTTATACGGTCATAACGGAGCTGATGGAAGGGCTCTAACCCATATTGCCTTCACGTTCTTTATAGTTCCTTCCTCTATCGGGTTTGATATGATTACTTTTGAACATTCTCCCTCAACTCATAACATTCGACTCATTCATCTTCCTCAAAGGAGCAACCCTCGTATGTTTTTTGGCCTTTAATGCCGCTTCTATGTTCACCATGGACTGTACCTCGACCATCATCAAATATTAGTGCTGATCACACTGGAATATGTGAATTAAGCTAGGTTAAAAAAATAAGTAAAAGAGCGAGAGAGAGACAATGAGAGTTTGTCTTCCATCCAGTTTTTTGTTTTTCATTGATTTTGAGAAATTACATGTACATCAAAAACTGAAAACTAGAAAGCAAAAAGTCTCAAAAACTTAAGTTTCAGATGCTTACGGAGGAGGTTTCTCTGAAGATGAAGATGGCTTATAATCAGAAAGTTTTTAGGCCAACTCCATTAGTGCTTTGAATTGAGCATCCCTCATCTGCTCCTCTGCTTCTTCACGTTCTTTCCTTTTAGCCTCCTAGGCTTCTCTCTCCTTCTTCTCCTCTTCCTCCTTCTCCTTCCTCAGTTACTCTTCCTTCTTTCTTTCCCCGTTCTCCTATTTTTTCTATCCTTTCCGCCTTTTTGGCGACAACTGTAGCCACGATTTTTTTGATAGAAGAGACTATTTCAATAGTTTCAACACCCTTATTCTCTTTCTATTCGAGCTTAGCTTTCACTTCTTGTGTCTCTTGCCTTATAGCTTCCAGCTGGGTTTGGACACAGTGTCTTACTTCAGCAAAAATGATGGATTGAGAAGAGCTTCCGACGGCCTACCTTGCATCCTCAGGGTGTTCAATCACTGGGATCTCATGAGAGACAGAAATGTCCGGGGGTATAGAGAACCATCCTACTGATAACCTTTCTTACTTCTTCTTCTCTATCAAACTGCTCCTTCCTAAGCGTTTCAGCCTCTTCTTTTTTTCTCTTCCTTTCTCTGTCGGCCAATTTGTGTTTCTGTTTGCTGATAAACCTCTGGATTTTGATGAACTTTGTAACTCCAGCAAGAACCTAAGCTTGGCCTTGAATAACTTGGATAGCATGAGTAGTCCTCTCTGTAGTAGAAATAACAGTAAGTGCATGGCATAGAGAGACTGCCTGATCTGTCTCCTTCTCCAATTTGGCCTCGGTAAGCTCCATTTGGCCTTCTCCATCTCAGTCTCCAAACTCATCTGTCTTGCTGTAAGTGTTCTGATCTTTCAAGCCTAGAAGCAATTATACTCTGATAATATCCTGGAGTTGGAACTGGAGTTTTTGTGGTTTGTACTTCTTATTCTTGAGAAACTGGAATTTTAGGAACTTGAGTTGCATCCTCATTTACAAACTCAGCAGGAGGGAGTCTGTGAGTATTCTTTGAAGAAAGAATTTGCAGCCTGTTGGTTTGGATAGTCAGAATTCTCTTCCTTATCGATTCTCAGTCCGTTCGCTCCACTCTGTTGCCCATACTTCTTTGTATCTCCAGAATGTTAAGCCTAGCCTGACTTGCATGATTAGCCTGTCTTCTTCATTCTGCTCATGCTTTTCCATGTCAAACCTCCTCCATCTCTTGAATTGAGCATTTAATAAGTGGAGGGTTGTCATGGTGTCTTCCTCTAGGATATCAGGGTACAGGAGCATGATCTCCTCCATCACCTTCTCCTCTACCCTCTCAGATATTTCAGCAGCCCAAGGGATTAGCTTTGAGTCTCCTACACCCAGTTCTTCAATGGGAGGGCACCAATTCTTTTATCTTTTATTAGAGTATTCATGATAAGGTAGCCCACTCAAAGGAATCCTATAAACAAAAAGTTGACTTGGCTTGTTCAACAATTCTTTCTCTCTCTGATCGAAAGGGTGGTGCCTCTATCGCCCCAGTTTGTCTTTGGTGAAGTTGAACAATCCATCCAAAGTCATATCTTCTTCGGAATCTATGACATCAAAAGAGGTGGATGAGTAATCATCAGGCTTGTCAGACTTACCACATGTACCTCCTTTTCCACCTTTTTAAGTTTCAGTTTGGCCTCCTTTTTGAGTTTCTAGTTTTGAGCTTGAGGAGGAAAACTAAGTTTCATTTCCAGCTTTCGAGCTTGCAAATTTTTCTGGGGTGGTCGCCCGCACTTCTTCTGCAAATTTATTGGTTTCCCCTTGCACAGCTAATACTCCTTCAAGTATTTCTTTTGCTAGTTCTACAGGGTTGGTCGCCCCTTCACCAATCTTAGTTTCAGCAATACTCTTAGTGAGTTACTCAGTGACCTTGCGACAGTGGAATCAGTTATGTTCCTACAGAAGCCTACTTTAGCTATTTCTGGTAGTTACTTTGTTTCACCGAGAGATGCAAAAACAAAGGAAAGGCTTAGAAAATACATAGTAGGAGAAAGCATGTTTATAGGAAGGCCGGCGTAGCAGAACCTAAAGACAAGTTCTTTAGATGTGGCAAAGCTGGTCAATGGAAGAAAGATTGTCAAGTCAAGAAGAATAGAAAAGGTACCCCATTTGCATGTATTACTGAGACATGTTTAGAATTTGTTGCTACTCATTTGTGGGTAGTGGATACTGGAGCTACTGACCATTTTTTATTTGCGCAAAAAAAAAAAAAAAAAGCAGCTGAAGCATAATGATGTTACCTTTTCCATGGGTAATGCAATACGAGTTTATGCATCAACAATTGGAGATTTTTATTTAAGTCTTGATGAATAAATTTTGATTTTAGAGATGTTTTATATATGAATAATTGTCGGCAAAACTGTATTTCAGTTTCCAAGTTACGTATTTATGGATATTCAGTTATTTTGATAGTGCTGTTTCTATCACTTGTAGTAATGGTGTTATCCGTCGTGGGTTATTTAATAACTCTCTCTCTATATATATATCATTAATTCTCTCCATAAAACTTCTTTGAATGTCGCATGTAATTCATATAATGATTTTCATAAAAAAAGAGTTTTCTTCTTCTGATGAAGATCTTACATATCATCTTTGGTTCTTGAGACTTGATCATATTTGTCTAAAGAGGATCAAGTGACTCGTAGATTATAGGGTTTTAGATTCTATCTACGTAGTTCTTTCATGGAGTCTGTTAGTCCTCCATAGAAGATAATATGATGATCTGGCTTTTTAAGGCAAGTGAGGCTCGAGCAAGTGACGTGTTGGAATTGATCCAAGCTCGAGGGGGCATAAGTTTTTCGTCACTTTTATTGATGATTACTCAAGATATGGATATGCTTACTTGCTTCGCTACAAGTCTCAATGCTTTGAGAAATCTAATTAGTTCAGGGTTGAAGTAGAGAAGAAACCGAGTAAGACTATCAAGCCACTATATTATGATCGTGGTGGCGACTAGCTTAAGAATGAAGTCTTCTAATATTTGCCAAACCATGGGATTACATCCCAATGGACTGCAGCAAGCTGCCCTCACCAAAATGATGTGTCAGAATGAAGAATTAAGACTCCTTTGTAAATATTGCGATCTATGATGAGTTTTGTGAGCTTGCCATTTCATTTTTGGGTCATGCCTTTGAAATAATGATGGGTGCTTAACCTGGTACTTTTTATACAAATTTCAAAAACTCCCTTGGAACTCTAACATGAGCGAATATCTAGTATGAACAAGATAAGATTATGGGGTTGTCTAGCATACGTGCTGTCAAAAGATCTTAATAAGTTAAATGGTATGAGTAAGATGATGTTGTTTGTAGGATATCGCATTTAAACGAAAGGTGGTTATTTCTACTTTTCCAAGGATTAGAAAATTGATGTTAGTACTAATGCAAGATTATTGGAGGATGAGCATGTGAACAACCACAAATCAAGAGTGAGATTGTTCTCCGTGAGATTGGAAAAGATGGTGTATTTCCATCAAGCGAGTGATGTGTGAGAGTGGATACACCTAGGACTGGTATAGTACCACCTACATGATCGCTAGTGCAAGGTGTAAAACTACAAGATATTGCACTGACTGCTGACATAGTGCTGATGCCTCATCATAATGGGAGGGTTGTTGTCAACCTGATTGATACATGTTCGTGAAGGAGTCTTCAGACTTATTCCCAGAAGACAGACTTGATTCAGAAATAAAATCCATTGCAGTTATGGATGTATACCAGAAATTTGTACTTCTATATGACTTTCAAATCATAGGCTGCAAGTGGGTCAAATCATAGGCTGCAAGTGGGTATACAAAAGAAAGAAATAATCCAATGAGGAAATAAAACTTTTTAAAGCAAGGTTGGTGGCGAGGGATTATAATTAGTAAGAGGGCATAGACTATGATGAAAATTTCTCACCGATAGTTATGATCAAGTTCTTTTGGATATTCCTTGCCATAGTAACACATATGGACCTAGAAATCTGGCAAATGAATGTTAAAACTGCATAAACGGGTACCTTGAAAAAGGTCGTGACATCTATATGAAATAGCCAGAAGCATATTTTGCATAAAGGCAAAGAACATCTTTTTTTGAAGCTTAGAAGGTCTTCGTATGAACTTAAGCAACCTCCAGACTACCAAACTTACATTTTGATGACTTGATTAAGTCCTATGGATCTTCATTATGTACGAATAAGAGTTGTCTGTACTGATTATGTGTCAGCAGTAACATCGTATTCCTTGCACTATATGTATATGATACTCTCCTATTCGGGTATACTGAGGAGGTATTATGTTATATTAATAGTTACTTATCCAAACAGTTTTAGATAAAGGATTTTAGAGACGTCGGGTACATCCTTGGGATAAGAGTTTTGTGAGACTGCAAGAAAAAGATATTAAGATTCGCTCGAGCCTTATATGTTGATATTGTGATTGCTCGTTTCATCAATGCAAACTGCCAAGAAAGTCCAACTTGTGAGCTATCAAATAATCCTAACAAGTTAGAAGGTTGGTATAAAGTGATGTTATTTATAGGATACCCAAGACATATGAAAAGTGGTTATTTCTACTGTCTTGACGATGAGAAGTTCGTTATTAGCACCAACGCGAGATTCTTGAAGGAAAAATATATAAAATACCACATATCCAAGAGTGACATCATTCTCCATAAGATTGGAGAAGATTGCGGGCTTCCATCATAAAAGCCCCATATGAGAGTGGCTGCATGGTGTGGTACCACCTACACAGTCGCTGATGCAAAGTGTGGAACCACAAGGTACTACATTGACTGATGATGCAGTGTTGATGTCTCATCATAGAGGGAGAGTTGTTCGACCACCACAAAGGTACATGTTCGTGGGAAAGTCCTCTACTTGATCTCAAAAGATGGACTCGATGATATTGATGATAAGGTAGTATCTGACAATGGTGTGGACAAGTGGCACATCACCATAAATTCATAAACATAATCTATTATAGCTATGGATGTATACCGAAAATTTGAGCTGCTATATAGCTTTTGATCCATAGGCTACAAGTGGATATACAAAAGAAAGAAAGATAAAAAAATTCAAATAAAGATATAATGGCTTTTATAGCTAGGTTGGTGGCGAAAGGCTATAGTAAAAAATAGTACAAAGACTATGACTAGACCATCTCATCAGTAACCGTGCTCAATTTTATTCATATACTCCTTACCATAGCAGCACATATGCACTTGGAAATCTGGTAACTGGACATTAAAACTGTGTTTCTAAATGGATACCTTGAAGAAGGTCATGAAATTTGTAAGAAAACATTAAAAAAGATGTATACTGGAAGATGAATAGAAATTTTGTCTGGAAGCTTAAAAAGTCCTTGTATGGACTTTAAGAAAACTTCCCGATCTTGGAAATTTTGTTTTGATGAAGTGATTCAGTCCTCTGTATTTTCACAGTGTGCAAACGACAATTGTGTACTGCTTATGTTTCAGTAGTATTGTGGTATTCCTTGTACTATATGTAGATGATATTCTCTTATATGGCAACAATGTGGGGGTATTTTGAACATTATGAGATGGTTATCCGAATGATTCTAGATAAAGGACACGGGGATGCCAGGTACATCCTTGGGATTAAAGACTTGTGAGATTATACGAAAATGTTGTTAGGTTTGCCTCAGGCTTCATATGTGGATATTATGATGTCCAATTTTAACATGCAAACCACAAAAAATGGCTTGATACCTTTCAGATATGGCGTTCAACTTTCGTGGGATCAATGATTTCTGATATAAAAGAAGAAAAATTAAATGAGTCGAGTTCTGTATGCATCAGCAGTTGGAATTTTAAGCAAGAGACTAGATATTTATTATGTCATTGGCATGGTAGCAAGATACTAGTCTAACCCTTAACAAGTGCATTGGATAACGATAAATCACATTCTCAAATATTTGAAAAGGACTCGAGAAACTATCTTGTCTATCAATGTGAGAGTTTATGCCATCTGGATTATATAGATTTAGATTTCCATGTGGACCTGGATGAGAAGAAATCAACCTCAGGATATATGTTCACCTTGGGTGGTGGAGCAATATCTTGAAAGAGTGCAAAGCAAAAGTGCATCGCGAACTCCACCATGGAAGCTGAGTAAATTGCAGCTTCAAAAGCTTTGAAAGAATCGATATAGTTTTAGAACTACCTATTAGAGTTGGATATAATCCCTCATTTGACCAAGACTATCATGGTATTTTGTGATAATGTTGGTGCAGTAGCAAAATAAACGAACCTCGAACTCACATGGTGACCAAACACCTAGAGAGAAAGTACCATATAACATGAGAAATCGTAGTGATGAGTGATCTGCTAACTGAGAGGATTGACACAACGTAAATTGTAGCAGATTCATTTACAAAATGTTTACCACAGAAGGTTTATGAGGAGTATGTTCATAACCTGAGTCTAAGGTAGAAGCCAGCCACCTAGTGATTTGCTGCATACGTAATAGGTATATTAGTATAGACACACTGTATGCACTGAAGATATTATAATTTGAGTATAAGTGGGATATTGTTAGATTGTGTATATGAAAAGCATTATGATTGGTCTATTGGTAAACAAATTTTGTTTAATATACTGGTATTCAAAATGGCCCTGCAACATTACATCTCCGATCTGAACTAACAAATATTCAATGCGTACATGGTACATCCTCTTATCTCATTGATAGAGAGATCTTATATTTTGTAATAGATCATGGAAAATTGTAAGGATCGCTTGACCTAACGAGATATAAAAAGTTATCACAAATAAGATAGTTCTAGAATAAATAGCGGGTAAAAGTTATGGTATAGTTAGTAATAAGTTACTTATCTTGGTTACTAGATATGCCGATAAATCGGTACGTATTGATAGAACCAAAGTAAGATTTGTTATTTATCTAACTTCAAAATAACAATGATTTTGAAGGCTTAATGGGATCTTAAACCTAATGGATATGTATAAGTATATAAAGATTTGTATGTCACTCAAAGTTGTTATGATGGAGTCTTTCTTGTAATTGTATATTTGCATCTTGGGTGACGACAGTTTGGTACGATAGTCTGGAAATGGAATTTGGTGATCATATCTAGTATAACATGATGACATTCCCTCAAGAGTTCAAGAGGTTTGATATGTTAAAGTTCTGTGGGTAAAATTAAATATGGGGATAAACCAAGCAATGCAACTCGTTCTTCTTAATGTGGAAATAAAGGGTTGAACATTATTAATTCCATGGTTACATAAACTAACATTAATAAATTATATATGGGTTGATTAATTAATTTGGAGGCCCTCTTTAGTATTTGCATTCTGATCTCTAGTATGGCCCACATAATACTTTGAGCCCATCAGGATTTGATTCATAATATGAAGAGCTGAAAACTTGTACAGAGAGGAGCAAAGGTGGGGCACCACAATTGGAGAAACTGAGTCGACTATTTCTTGACTGTTGTGTAATCTGGTAGCAACTCCTCACTAGATACCCGGATAGAGTGAGGGCTATAGATCAGAATATCAGATCTGGCGGATTATTCTCTTTAATTTTTTGCTAAGTTTCAATTATAATAATAATTATAATTAAAGATTTATTCTTCATCTTGTAGGGTTAGATTTAATTATGAGAACATATCCATTAACCAATGGATAAAAGCCAGATAAAACTTTTTAAAGTTGTAGAAAGTACAAGAATGGATACCTGCAAAAGTATGAGTTGCTCAACTAACATCACAAAGGCTAGTATTCAAAGTGAGCCCTACAAATATATGCTTGAAGAGAAAACAAGAGGCAATGTTACAAATAGAACGAAACTGATCACATTAAAAAAAATTGCATTCTCTCTATCTCTCTCTCTCTCTACAAAGCTTTGTGAAGCTTTCCCTATTTCTTTAACGCGAGAACACTAAAAATCATTAGTTGGACCTCTAACTGGTTTTCAACACCTTTTCAGACTTGTCTAAGAAACCAAGATCGGCTTTCACGAAGAGAACAAAAAACTTCAACCCGCAGTGGAAGGAGCCCAGGAAGCGGATTTTGGTAAGCTCTGATAACTGTAGTGCCTATGATTGAAAGCAACTCTAACCTGTATTCAAATACATTCATATAGAAGGATGAGAGGACGTAAGACCATTTGATATCTAAACCTCTTTAAAAATCTTATGGTTTTTACTGCTCTCAATTAGTGCTTTTATCAATTATCTTTGAAACCCGGCAAATGAGAATAGTTGTAGTACACTTGTAACTGAACATATTACCTGTTTGGCTAGTATATTTTAAATCAAAGCTGAAGTAAACTGACCATAATTTGGACTTAAAATTAATTATGTACGCACTTTTTGTTGTTGTTTGGAGCTGATTACAAGATGAGAGCAAAAGAGTAGAAATAGGACTCGAGGGAACATAAAAATTATTGAAAAAAATGCAAACTGGAACAGCCAAAGTCGAGATGATCTCTTCCCGCAAGATAAATGCGCCACCTTAGTGCTCAGTCTTTGCGGTTTGTCCCCGAAGATAAAACGACAACATCTCGGTTAAAACAACACCGTAATCGAATGAGCTCCGGAAAACTGGAGAGGAGCAGGATTGAGCAGCTGAAGGTTGAAAAAATGCATGGAATTTTTGCAGTAAATCAGGTGAAAGCTAATTTTGGTAACCTCTAGCATGCACCTGGGATGCCTATTTATAGGCATTCCACACCTGAGGGAGCGTGTCGAAAAATTGAGGTCCGACAGTAGTTACACCGGTGCTCATGATGACGCAGATGGTTATGGCGGGAGACACGGGCTCGAGGGGCCGTTACAGGCGACTGTCACGGAGACTTGAAGGCTCGTTTGAATTCAAACTTGTGTAACGGTCCCAACAACTCCAGGCATGCGTTTGCTGACTCATCAGCCACATTGCAAACCATGTTTGCATATGTGTTGACTAGACCAACCCAGTCAGCCGACCCACTTTGATAAGCCCATCGAGTTCATTTTCGTTGTTCAAAAAGTAAAGGTCATGACGGGCCCAGGCCCAAGGCCCAAAGACCACCCAAAGATCAATTGCCAAGAACCAAAATCCATGAAATGGGAACCGGGTACGGGGGCTCAGGGCATGGGTCACAGGGCTCGGGCACGGCCTACAGCCTCGTAGAGGACAAAGGCCAAGGCGAGGGGAGGCAGGCGACAGCGGCGACGTGAGTGGGCACGTTGTGCAACGTCCTTAGCACACTCAGTTATTACACCATATCAGTGTAAATGTATTTATCCATGTTAAGACAAGGTTAGATTCCTAATGTGGGATGTCTTAATTATTACATTTCTTTAATTAGTACTTATCTTAATTTACCATGTAATAATGACGCCACGTGTCAACTTTGTAGATTAATTTCTCACTCACCAAAATACAGATTTGAGAAAATAAATATACCACGATTATCTACTCACAATGTAGATCGATCCCGTAATATTTAATTTCCATAATATTAAATATTTATGTCTGGAAAATTTATTTCAATAGTTCTGGATTCCAACAATCCCCCCCATGAGTGGAAATTCCTAATGCATGAATGCACAACCAACTCAATCCACGAGAAATGTTGTTGCACACGAAAATGTAATTTGTGGTTTTGAACCTTCGATCTTCAATGTAGTCGGTACACCGGCGACTTAGTGGTAAGGACACCTTGAACTAATCCTCCTTAGTGTGCACATACTCAATGACATTGAAACAACAATATTTCAAACTCCATCCGTTCTTATGTTTGTTTCCTTTTATGGCCATGGAAACCCCTTTGGATTCATAAGTGTTCAATTGAAGCGGCCCCACTTTTCACAAACATAGGTGATCTCTTTTTTGAAGATTATCATGCCTTACTCCACCATTACGAGGTTTTCAAGAGTCATTAAAAGTCAACTGACTTAACCTATACCACGTGCAGGGTTGTTAACACCTTTCGTTGCTCACCTAGAGAAGGGTAGAATATATTCTCTTCTAGGTGTTATCACATAAATTTATACAACTTAGTTGTCCCATGGAACCTAGTTCTTTGGATCTCCAATCAACTAGGTTGGGTGTCCCCTGTACTCGTTCAAAGTTGTGGATTTTAGTCTCATTCCCTCTAGCAGTTTATTTATTTGATCACTATTTAACCCATTGGTTAGCAGATCCGTCGAGATTATCTATTGATTTCACATAATCAACAAATATTACACCATTTGAGATCAATTGTCTAACAATGTTGTGTCGACAATGAATGTGCCTTGACTTATTGTTATACATGCATGTTATTCTGTGCTCGGCCAATTGCAGCTTGGCTGTCAAAGTGAATCATCATCACCGAGGGCACATGTTTGTTCCAATATGGAATGTCTTCTAGAAAGTTTCGAAGCGATTCAGCTTCTTCACCATCTTTTTCTAAAGCAATTAACTCGGATTCCAACATGGAGCGAGCTATACATGTTTGTTTTGTAGATTTCCACGATACTGCCCCCCTCCAATCGTGAATATATAACTACTCGTGGAGTAGGAATCACTTGAATCAGAGATCCAATTGGCATCACAGTACCCTTCAAGTACTGGTGAAAATCTAGTGTAGTATTGCCCCAAGTTAAGAGTACACTTCAAGTATCTTAGAACTCTTACAAGAGCTTTCCAGTGATCTTTGCTTGGATCGCTTGTGTACATGCTCAACTTGTTCATCGATCATGGAAGATCAATTCTCGTACAGTTAGTCAAGTACATTAGACTACCAATCACTCTTGCATACTCTTCATGAGCTACTGGGTCACTAATCACAGTAAAATCTACAAATTAATTATAGAAACAGTGGCAAATAAATTTGTAAACCCTAAGGTTATCGAATCCAGGGGAATTGTGTGGGGGAAACTATCCTATATACTAGCTATGATCCTAAGATTCATTGTTTGAGGAATTCAAAATCAGGGTTTTGTTTGGAAAATAAAGATGACAATACTTGAAAATTAAAAAGGTTTTGAAAGCAAATTTAAAGGAACACAGATTCTAGGGAAGAATTCTTATTATGGATCATATGTAGGAATCAATTAATTTAACAGGTGGAATACTGCAACAATGCTATATTTCCTTGTTTGGGAAATATAACCTAGATTACTAATTAGTGACTATCTCCGCTTGGTCTCAAGTACACCAAATTAGTCAATCTGATAAGCAAATCAGTTCAATTCCTACAGTCTAGTACATCTTTTTGGATAGTGTAGATTGTATCATGCATTCCTAATCCCATTATCAATATTCACCTCTCGGTCCTTCTATCAATAGCTAGACATCTAAATTAATTTTCACCTCTCGGTCCTTGAATTAATCTAGAATTATGAAATAAATGCATGAATCATGAACCTAATTAATTAATCCTAACATGCATCCATAATAATATCAACCCCTAGAACCCGCTAGGGTATCTAGCCACTCATCGCAGATAGAAATCCAAAAGAAAACATATTAAATTGAATAAACAAAAAAAACTTACACGAAAAATAAAGGGTTTCGTGTTCCCCAAGTCTCCAAACTCTAAAAACTAAATTGTGGAAGGAAAATATGATGATTGGTACTGAAAAAGTCAAATTTACTAGGTATTTATAGGGGTGGATGTGTATCCTATCAAATCTAGGGCTAAAGATATGAATAAATCCGATTTTCATCAAATTTCCCGCATCAGTAGACTCGCGTCGATTGTTGCTGATTGGCGTCGATTGACGTGGCTTCCTGTTCGGCGTCGATCCATGCTGATTGGCGTCGATCGACGTGGTCTCTCGCCCCTTCTGCGCGGTCTCAAGGTTTTAGCCATAACTTCCTCTCCCGAATTCCAATTGACCCGATTCCAGTTGCATTGGAGAGCTAACTCAAAGCTTCATCCATTGCCATGCGCCAATAGCCTGAATTCCCCTTGTGGAAGAACTCTTCACTGCTACTCTTACACGTCACTGCTTTCGGAACGGTTTTCTCGTGAATGTAGGCCTAAAACCTGCAAAAACACCAAGACGCGCATAATACCACCTAATATAGACTCATGCATAGAATATATATATAAAATCAATAAAACTATATAAAATAGTATAAAATAATATAGATAAGCGAGTAAAATAATGAGCTTATCAAAGCCCCCAAACTTGAAAGTTTGATTGTCCTCAATCAATAGGCAAAAAAGAAAACAAAAGATCATGCGATAAAAGTGCAATGCCTCACAAGATTCATCACAGTCAGAAATCAAAAATCCACTACACAAGAAATTTGAAAGAGATAGAAAATTCATCAACAGTGGAAGAACTCACGGGAAGTGTATCGCTCAACTCTCAAGTGTTTAAGGTATAGATGAAAGCACTCAACAACATGTATGAAGAAATTTCTACCATAGGCTTGCAAAATTTCTAATATCTCCACTTCTAGAATGTGCACACAAGTCTAGAATCAAAAAGGACTTTCAATAGGTTGTAATGTAGGCTTTTTGTGATAAGGTTGGGAAATATGGTCAAGTGACTAGAATCCATTAAGTGGCCAACTCAACAAACTACAACCACTCTCAATCATCATCCACCTCATCTCCTCAAATATATCAACAAATACACAACTTTTTTTTCCTATTTTTTTCTAGCTCATTTTTGTATCCTTTTCTTTTCAGAGAGCTTATGTGAATTCTAATTATTTTTTTGAGCTTCTTTTTGACACATCTTTTCACCACTAATTTGTATTTTCTTATCTCCATCTCACAATCATTCCACCCCATATACCATAACTCAAGACATGAGCGAAACCAATACTTCTTCTTAATATCCTAGACAAGGAAAGAAAAATTTTGTATAGGCTCAAAAGTGGCTAACTAGGGAAAATTTAATGTGAAGGTACAATGTTTAGAATATTGGGATATCAAAGATGGCCTAATATCATCTCCTAAACTTGTGCACACTATGCAGTCTCAACACAGAAAATAGGCAAGTTCTAGATAAATCAAAACACACATGTGAATCTCACATCAAACAAAATAAAGGCTCAAATTTCTCACACAAGGGTTCAAAATTTTTCTTCCACAGTCAATTTCAAATCACCTGAATTATCATGCAAGCATAAGTGTCAAATCAATCCTATCATGCTGTATTCTACATTCATAGGCATCTAACCACAATCACAATCAATTCAAACTCAACCCTCAATCAGTTCTAATCTCACCCTCTCATTCAGGTTATCTCAAAACTCAAAAATTTTCCCAACAAAAATAGAATAAAACTTAAAAAATTTAAGGCAGAAATTAAATACGGAAAGCAGAATAAATAAAAGATAGAACATTCCATCTCTTGTCCACATCCCCCCAAACTTATTTCCAACTCGAAGAGTGGAATAAGTTTGAAAATCAGACAAAAGAGGGAACAATACCTGGTAGTTGATCTCAGATATCAACTTTCTATCTCCCGGAGTCTTTAGATATCGCGCGGCGTGATTTGTTGGCTGCTCGGCGTCGATCGACGCCAGGCTACATCGATCGACGTTGAGCCGATCTCAAATTTTTTTTATATACTACAACATAATTTTTAATGCAAAAATAATAATAGAAATTCGAAATAAATAAAAAAATGAAAATTAAAAAGGAAATAGAGAAAAGGTTGGGTTACCTCCCAACAAGTGCTTGATTTAACGTCGCAGCTCGACGATACCTCAAATCACCGACAGGGAGGTCGGGTCCAGAATCGTCGGCTTTTGGCATCCACCATGTAAACCTTACGGTCTTTGACAATGGTGGTGAGCTCAGAAAAAAGGTGGTGTAGTTGACACTTTGTCCCTTTCGTTTCCTCTCTCCCACTCAATAGCAGTTGCTTCTTCCTCTTCAGATTCATCCCCTTCTTCAGTAGTGGAGACCCTATTGCACTCCGCTTTCTTCTTGCTCTTGTCGATCACAAAGGTAATCTTTTCATCATTTGCTCGGAGTGTGATCTCGCCGCCTCGACAGTCAATGAGAGCGGCACTAGTGTCGAGAAACTCACGCCCCAAGATCATGGGCATGTTCTCGTCCTCCTTCATCTCGTGCACCACAAAATCTGCAGGAAAAATTAGATGGCCCACACGAATAAAGTATACCTTTCGGGCGGAACATAGACCGGTCCGCCATCTGCAGGGTGATCGTCGTGGGCCTCATCTCTCCGATGTTGAGATGCTTGTAGATGGAGTACGACATCAGGTTGATACTGGCCCCAGTATCACGTAGTACTCTCTCGAACGTGTGTCCCCCAATCTCAACCGGAATAGAGAAGCATCCAGGATCGCTTCTCTTGATGGGCACCTGCTTTTGAAGTAGCAGGCTGCACTGCTCGTGGATCATCACTGTCTCATTCTCCACGAATTGTTTCTTTCCACTCATCAATTTCCGGAGGTACTTCATGTACCCCAGAATTTCCTTCAGTGCTTCGATCAGCGGGATGTTGATGCTGACCTTCTTCAGATTCTCCACAAATCTGGAGAACTTCTCGTCCTCTTTCTGCTTCGTGAACCTCTGTGGGAATGGCAAAGGACGGAGTTGATCTTCTTATTGCTTCAGCTTTGTGCCTGGAACTGACTTCGGCGTCGATCAACGTAGGGTGGCGTCGATCGATGCGGATGGTGTGTCGATCAATGTGGATCCCTGTCCCGCGCAGTTTAGCTCCTTTTCGCCTCCAGAATCGTTCACAGCCATCACGGGACCCTTGTAGCTCATCCCAGACCTCAGAGTAATGGCCTTCACTGGCTTTTCCTTTGCGGGGTTCACCTCTGTCGTACTTGGCAACTGTCTAAGCTTGTGTTGGTTGCCGAGTGTGGTGGCAGTCTGGCTCAATTGTGTATCCATCATCCGAAGGTGTTTCGTCATCAGCTGCATGTGGTTGGCCATCCCCTTCACCTCGGTTTCTACTTTCCCAAACTGGTTGTCCGAGCTCTTGATGAATTTCTCGAGCATCTCCTCCAGCACGGATTTCTTCCTTTCCACGATTTCTCCTCCAGTACCTACATCAAAACCAGACGGAGGGTGTTCTGCAGCATAAGGGTTAGAATAAGAAAAACCAGGGTGAGATCGCCCATGGTTATAATGATACTCCTGAATGCCTCAGTAGTTCTTATAATAACCACCGCAAATGTAGTTCAACTCCGTCCCGGTAGTTCCAGACAAACTGCTCGCTCCCCGGTTGATGTAGTCGGCCTCCACCGGAACAATAGCCATGCTCGGCTCTGCAACAGCTGCAGCTTGTGTTGTGCCCAAATTTTCAATCTCTTCCCAGAGCTTTTTCACCTTGGCAACCACATCAATTTCTGGCTCGGCTTCCACAGCTTTGACCGGGATCTGTCTCTCAGTTGGCCATTGGTGGCTATTCAACGCCATATCAGCCAGCAACCTCATACTCTCTGCACCACTCTTCTTCATCAGTATACCACCAGTAGATGCATCAACCAGCTCCTTCATGTGAGGATTCAAACCCTCATAGAAATGGCACACTTGCATCTCCAGATCGATGCCATGTCCAGGACAAAGTTGTAGAAGCTCTTTGTATCTCTTCCAGGCCTCGTAGAGTGACTCATCATACATCTGCTTGAAAGTAGTAATGGCAGCTTTCCTCTTCAGCTGCAGGCTCGGTGGGAAGTAGTTGGTAAGGAACTCTGCTCGAAGCTCCTCCCATGTCCCGATTTGACTCTTATCCAGTCCGGCAAACCCAGACCGTGCCTCGTCTCATCCTTATCACATCTTAGGTTACTCCGTTCTACTTCACAGTGTTACACACCTCAATAAATTGGTTAAGGTGGGTATATGGATCTTCTACAGCTCTCCCCCCAAACTGATTTTGCTGCACCATCTGAATAAGGCCTGTGCGTAGCTCAAAGTTGTTGGCATCAATGCCAACTCTGAATCCGGCCTCCGCTTGCTGTGGAAGAAATCGATCCAAGATGGACCTTTGCGGAACCACAATCTGCCTGTTGTTCAACTCTGCCAGTCTTGCAGCTTGCTTTGCCTGAGTAGCCTGGGCTGCTTGCAGTTGTGCTCTCAGCTGCTGTACTTCATTCACAAATTGCCTCTGCTCATCGGGAGTCATGTTTTGCAGAGGTGCTTCAGGATTCTCAACCATCTCTCGTTGTTTTTCTTTTCCTTTCTTTTTGATTTTCCTGCAGGTTGCTTCAATTTCAGGGACAAAGGCCTCGAGTATTTTTCCTTTGGCTCGCGTGTTCATGCACCTGCATAGGAAAAAGGTAGATATTAGTTAAGCATCGATCGATGTGGATGTCACGTCGATCGATGCAAGAAAGTGGTTGGCCTCGATAGACGTAAGGTGTCCGTCAATTGACGCAATAAGATGATCGACGTCGATCGATGCTAAGGGGCGTCGATCAACGTGGAATGCAGAAACAAAACTCATACACGCACACGTACAGAAAATAAAACTCAATCCAGCAAATCCTAGAACGAACTAGTAACAAGATAAAATCTAACAATTCCCCGGCAACGACGCCAATTTGATCACTGTAAAATCTACAAATTAATTATAGAAACAGTGGCAAATAAATTTGTAAACGCTAAGGTTATCGAATCCAGGGGAATTGTGTGGGGAAACTATCCTATATACTAGCTATGATCCTAAGATTCATTGTTTGAGGAATTCAAAATCAGGGTTTTGTTTGGAAAATAAAGATGACAATACTTGAAAATTAAAGAGGTTTTGAAAGCAAATTTAAATGAACACAGATTCTAGGGAAGAATTCTTATTATGGATCACATGTATGAATCAATTAATTTAACAGGTGGAATACTACAACAATGTTATATTTCCTTGTTTGGAAAATATAACCTAGATTACTAATTAGTGACTATCTCCGCTCGGTCTCAAGTACACCAAATTAGTCAATCTGATAAGCAAATCAGTTCAATTCCTACAGTCTAGTACATCTTTTTGGATAGTGTAGATTGTATAATGCATTCCTAATCCCACTATCAATATTCACCTCTTGGTCATTCTATCAATAGCTAGACATCTAAATTAATCGTCACCTTTCGGTCCTTGAATTAATCTAGTTTTATGAAATAAACGCAGGAATCATGAACCTAATTAATTAATCCTAACATGCATCCATAATAATATCAACCCCTAGAACCCGCTAGGGTTTCTAGCCACTCATCGCAGATAGAAATCCAAAAGAAAACATATTAAATTCCATTAACATAAAGAACTTACAAAGAAAAATAAAGGGTTTCGTGTTCCCCAAGTCTCCAAACTCTAAAAACTAAATTGTTGAAGGAAAATATTATGATTGGTACTGAAAAAGTTGAATTTACTAGGTATTTATAGGGGTGGATTACATCCTATCAAATCTAGGGCTAAAGATATGAATAAATCCGATTTTCATCAAATTTCCCGCATCAGAAGACTCGCGTCAATCGACGTGGCTTCCTGTTTGGCATCGATCGATGCTGATTGGCGTCGATCGACGTGGTCTCTCGCCCTTCTGCGCGGTCTCACGGTTTTAGCCATAACTTCCTCTCCCGAACTCCGATTGACCCGATTCCAGTTGTGTTGGAGAGATAACTCAAAGCTTCATCCACTGCCATGCGCCAATAGCCCGAATTCCCCTTGTGGAAGAACTCTTCACTGCTACTCTTACACGTCACTGCTTTCGGAACGGTTTTCTCGTGAATGTAGGCCTAAAACCTGCAAAAACACCAAGACGCGCATAATACCACCTAATATAGACTCATTCATAGAATATATATATAAACTCAATAAAACTACATAAAATAGTAGAAAATAATATAGATAAGCGAGTAAAATAATGAACTTATTAGTCACCCCTATTTTTTCTCAGATGGACGTTAAGTTCTAAAGGCGCCTTGGCCGGTGGACTATCATAAGCATTGAACTTCCTAAGCACTTTCTCCATTTAGTGAGATTGTGATAGTACAATTCCATCAGGTCTTCTTATGAGTTTGATCCCTAGGATCACATCGGCCAAACCCATATCTTTCATGTCGAAGTTGTGCTCCAACATGCGTTTAGTATCAATGATGATTTATCAATTACTCCCCATAATCAACATGTAATCTACATAAAGGAAAACTATAACAAAGGTGTTAGTAGTGCATTTATAGTAAACACACTTGTCACACTCGTTGTACTTAAAGCCATTTGACAACATTGCATTGTCAAATATGATGTGCCATTGTTTTGGCGCCTCTTTAAGACTGTATAGGGACCTAACCAATTTGTAGACCTTCTCCTCTTGACCAGGTACTACAAACTCTTCGAGTTGGTCCATATAGATTTCTTCTTCTAGCTCTCCATTTAAGAAGGTTGTTTTCACATCCATTTGGTGAATCTCTATATTGTGTATGGCTGCAATCGCAATTAGCACCCTAATGGATGTGAATCTTGTCACAGGAGAGTATGTATCGAAGAAATTATCTCCTTCTCTTTGTTTAAAGCCTTTCGCCACCAAGTGGGCTATATACTTATCAACAATACCATCAACTTTGTATTTCCTTTTAAGGATCCACTTGCATCCTAAGGGTTTGCAATCTTTATGGAGATAAGTCAAGATCCATGTATGATTTTGCATTATGGACTCGATCTCACTGTTGATAGCTTCCTGCCATAGTGAGGCATCTGGTCGAGCTAGAGCATCTTTAATAGTTTTTGGTTCATCATCCAGCATATATGTAATGAAGTCAGGAACAAAGCTTTTAGCGATTCTAGCTCGTTGACTACATCTTGGTTCTTCCTCTATAGGATCTGAACTAGTAGCCTCCTCACGAGTTCTCTTTCTAGAGACCTCTGGAACATCTTCCTTGCTCTTGAACAGGTAGATGTGTTCAAAGAATAGGACATTCCTTGACTCTATCGTCATTCCTTCAGTCACATTCGGATTTTCTAATTTGTGTACTAGGAAAGGATAGGTTGCATTCTTTAATGCACACCCTATAAAGATGCAATCAACTATTTTAGGGCCAATTGCAACTTGTTTGGGTAAAGGTACCTTAACCATTGCCAAACAACCTCACACCTTGAGGTATTCGTAGGAAGGTTTTCGAGCTTATAACATTTCATAAGAGGTTACATCTTTTCCTTTTAAAGGTATCTTATTGAAGATGTAGTTAGAAGTTAGGATAGCTTCTCCCCGCATATTTTGTGATAGTCCTGAGCTAATCAACAGTGCATTCATCATCTCTTTTAGTGTTTGATTTTTTCTTTCGGCAACACCATAAGACTGTGAATATGGGGTAGTTGTTTGATGAATTATGCGTGAGGTAGCACACGGTTCTTCAAACAGAGCTACATATTCCCCACCCCTATCACTTTGAATCACCTTGATTCGAGCGCTCAATTGATTCTCTGCCTCTACCTTGTAGTTTTTAAAGGCTTCTATTGCTTCATCTTTACTTCTTAGTGAGTAAATGTAGCAATATCTTGTGCAATCATCTATAAAAGTAATAAAGTACTTCTTACCACCTCTAGTTTGCACAAACTTTAAGTTACATAAATCAGTGTGAATCAGCTCTAGAGGTTTAGAGCTCCGTTCGACTGGATGAAATGGTAACTTTGCGATTTTTGCTTCAACACAAATCTCACATTTAGTTTGTTTGAATTCAGTCACTTTTAGTAAATTTAAATTTACTAATATTTTAATAGTATTTATATTTACATGTCCCAAATGAATATGCCATAAACCGGAGCACTCAATCAAGTAAGTAGAAGAAGACTCAACTTTATTAATCACTTTTTTGGCTTGGCACAATGCCATTACATTCATTTTGAAAAGTCCATTGGCGAGATAACCTCGGCCTAGGAACTTTCCAAACTTAGACAAAATAAAATTTTTAGATTCGAAAACAAGCTTTAAATCATTGTTTACAAGAAGTGAGCCAGAAACCAAATTCTTTTGGATGTCGAGGACATGCAACACATCCTTCAAAGTGAGGTCCTTTCCACTTGTGAGCCTTAGGACCATGTTTCCAACACCAGCCACATCAGACGAAGCTTGGTTTCCCATGTGAAGCTTTCTTCCTTCAACAGCTTTGTAGGAAGTGAACACACTCCTCTCAGATACCACGTGACAAGTTGCACCTGTATCAATGAACCATTCCCTTGGATTGTACACGTGGTGGACTTTAGACACAACAACACACAAGTCATCTTCCCAATCATTATCGGGCTCGACATTGTGGGAAAACATCTTTTCTTAGCCCTTGCCTTTAGCTTTGGGCTTTTTGCATTGTCTAGCCATGTGACCGGACTTGCCACAATTGTAGCAATCACCCTTGAACTTAGGCTCTTCTATAATGATGCATTTGTTCGATTGGGTAGGCCTTTTTCATTTCTTTGACTGACCACCACATTCCATCAAATTGGCCTTAGCCTTCATAGCCCTTGGCTCAGGATCAACCCTTCGATTGTCTTCTTCAATTCGAAGTTTGACAAACAAATCTTCAAGAGTCATTGCCTTTTGCTTATGCTTAAGGTAACTCTTGAAGTCGTTCCACGAAGGGGTAGCTTTTCTATGATCGTAGCCACATAAAAAGCATCGGGAAGTGACATCCCTTTGGCTTGAATATTGTGCAAGATCAATTGAAATTCTTGCATTTGTTCTACAACTGACTTGTTGTCTACCATTTGGTATGACATATACGTACCCACGGCGTACTTTTTAGTACCCGCATCCTCGGTGTTGTACTTCTTTACTAGAAGTTGCCATAACTCTTTAGCACTAATTACATTGCTATAAACCCTATACAAGAAATCTATTAAAACATTTAAAATAAAGTTTTGGCAGACGAAATCATTGAGGCATCAACTATCGAAGGCATGTCTTCTATTGATGTCGGGCTCATCATCAACAATTTAAGGCTTGTCGTCCTTGAGGAAAGAGGCCAACCCAAGTGTGGTAAGGTAGAGCAACATCTTTTGCTGCTACGTTTTGAAGTCCACTCCTGCAAACTTGAACGGTTTCTCGGCTTGAGCGTTGGTAGGGAAGTAGCGGTTCAACATGAGAGCATTGGGATCATACCCAGGCACACCTCCGGCTCCATTTCAAGTAGGGTTAGCAGTGTTGTCTCCGGTACGTGGGTCATTGATATTGTCAGCCATCTTGTTTCAGATCAGATTGCTATCTGTCTTGCGATTGTTGTTGTTTGGAGCGGATTACAAGATGAGAGCAAAAGAGTAGAAATAGGACTTGCGAGAACTTAAAAATTATTGAAAAAAATGCAAACTCGAACAACCGAGTCAAGATGATCTCTTCCCGCAAGACAAATACGCCACCGTAATGCTCGGTCTAGAAGATTGTCCCCAAAGGTAAAATGGCAATGTCTCGGTCGAAACAACACCATAATCGAACGAGTTCCGACAAACTGGAGAGGAGCAGGACTGAGCAGCTGAAGGTTGAAAAAATGAAGGGAATTTTCGCAGTAAATCAAGTGAAAGCTAATTTTGGTAACCTCTAGCATTCACCTGGGATGCCTATTTATAGGCATTCCACACCCGAGGGAGCATGTCCGACAATTAAGGTCCGACAATACATACACCCGTGCTTATGATGATGTGGAAGATTTCGGTGGGAGACACGGGCTCGATGGGCCTTAACGGGTGCGTGTGCAGTGCGTGTACTGAATTCAAACGAGTGTAATGGTCCCAACAACTCCACGAATGCGTGTGCTGACTCATCAGCCATGTCGCAAGCCATGCGTGCATACGTGTTAACTAGATCGACCCA
Source organism: Plectranthus barbatus (assembly GCA_026898455.1). Lineage (NCBI taxonomy): Eukaryota > Viridiplantae > Streptophyta > Magnoliopsida > Lamiales > Lamiaceae > Plectranthus > Plectranthus barbatus. Next base: position 49,159 of record JAPKLW010002136.1, read on the forward strand.
ATCAGCAGACCCACTTCGATAAGCCCATCGGTTCATTTCCGTTGTCCAAAAAGATAAGGTCTTGATGGGCCAAGGCCCAAAGACCAATTGCAAAGAATCAAGAACTGGGAACCGGGGCTCGGGGCACGGGTCACGGGCGCGGGCTTGGCCTACGGCCTCGTAGAGGCTGAATGCCGAGGCAAGGCAGGCGGCGGCGGCGGCGCGCATGGGGACACAATGCAATGTCCCTAGCATACTCAGTTACTCAGTTATTACACCATATCAATGTAAATGTATTTATCCATGTTAAGACAAGGTTAGATTCCCAATTCGAGATGTCTTAATTATTACATGTCTTTAATTAATACTTGTCTTAATTAACCACATAATAACGACGTCACGTGTCAACTTCGCGGATTAATTTCTCACTCACTAGAATACGGATTTGAGAAAATAAATATACGACGATTATTTAGTCGCAACGTAGATCGATCCTGTAATATTTAATTTGCACAAAATTAAATATTTATGTCTGGAATAACTATTCAAATAGCTCCGGATTCCAATACTTATATTTTATTCTGGAATCAACAATATTTCATGTTATGATTTGTAGAAGATACGACCTTGATACAGCTGAGATTATCTCAACCGTGGACGTCGCATATCTTGGCATGCATACGTAGATACTGTACAGATTTGTGTAGCTTATTTTTTGTTAGATCTATCCTAGAATATCTAGGTTTACGACTCATGTATTTCTATCTCTATTTAAGCAGCAAGTTCGACTGCTCACATATGATATATGAATATATAACCTTATGAGTTTTATCATGGTACCAGAGTAGTACTAGTATCCTAAAACCAAGCTTCCGCACGCTTTACCCATGGCTGCGAAGGACGGAGACAAAGTTGGCGTCATGAACGATGTCATGTCACCGTACTACATAAGTCCGTCAGATAATCCGAGCCACGTATATGTAATGGACGTGCTCAACGATGGGAATTATGGAGATTGGCTTGAAGAAATGGGAAATTGTTTACTGGCGAAGAACAAGTACGGATTTGTTGACGGCTCGATACCAATGTCGGACGATAAATCCGGGGACGTCCTACTCTGGAAGCGGTGCAACGCGATGGTGAAAGGCTGGCTGATTGTCGCAATGGACAAGGAAATTAGGAACAACGTAAAGCACACCAAGACGACAGCCAAAATCTGGAAGGATCTTGGAGAAAGATTTGGGAAGGAGAGTGCGCCCAAGGCGTACGAACTGAAAAGGAGGCTTACTCTCACTCGACAAGACAAACTATCTGTCTCGGCGTACTACACAAAACTAAAGGCGATATGGGATGAAATAGACACTGTATCCACCACTCCGAAATGCACGTGTGGGTTATGCACTTGCAACATGGCCAAGCTCGTGAAAGAAAAGGTCGAAAGGGAGCGCATCTACGAATTCCTCATGGGGCTTGAGGATACCTTCAACACCATAAGGAGCCAAGTCCTCAGCATGATGCCGTTACCGAGCCTTGGTGTTGCGTATCATCTCGTTGCGGAGGATGAGAGACAGCATTTTATCACCACTTCCAGAAACCCTACTATCGACGGTGCAGCTTTCCGGGTTCAGAGGTATGCCGGAATTACAGATCGACGAGAAGGAGGGAGAGACAAGCCGCCACCACAGTGTGGAATTGGAAAATTATGGCACACTATCGAAACTTGTTATGAGATCGTCGGATATCCAAAAAGCAAGAAAACAAGAGTAAAGAAAGATGGAACAAAATTCACAAAGAAGCTGCTGCAACCACACAGAGCTGCACTTGTCGAAACAGCGACGAATCAGGAGACAAATGTCATGCAGAACCTCACTATGGAACAACTGAGTCAGATCAGGGATTTCCTGAATTATGAGGCGTCTGGGGCAGCATCCAAACCATCGGTTAACATGGCGGGTGAGTGTACAATTATTTCGTCTTGGATTATTGACACAGGAGCCACCGAGCACATTTGTTGTGAAGAATCACTGTTTAACAAGCTGAACAGGAGTTTTAATAATCACCCGTAAAGGTTCTCAATGGGGAATGTGCAGAGGTAATCGGTATTGGAGACATTGAATTACCGAGCGGATTCAGATTGCAACGAGTCCTTTGCGTACCTAGCTTCCAATGCAACTTGAAATCAGCAAGCAGACTTGCCAAGGATATGAACTGTCGGCTAACGTTTTATACTAATCACTGTGTTGTACAGGACTTAGCATCCAAGAGCCGGATTGGAGTGGCTAAGCAGCAAGGAGGGTTGTACCACTTGGGGCCGGTCGACAATGCTCCATGTGCATTCCGTGTTACCATCAACGGGGAGACATGTCATAGGCGGCTGGGACACGCTTCAAGGGTGAAACTCCAAGGGATTTGTGAGATGTCCGATGTAATTTGCGATCCTTGTATGCGAGCTAAGCAGACTAGGTTACCTTTTTCTTCCAGTACAATAAAGACTAGCAGTTGTTTTGAATTAATTCACTGTGACATTTGGGGTAGTTATAAGACTCCATCTCTTTCCGGTGTTTATTATTTCCTCACTATAGTCGATGATTTCAGTAGAGGGTTGTGGATTTACTTCATGAATTTTAAATCAGAAGTAGGGAAGTATATTAAATTATTTTGCAACATGGTGCGAAAACAATTTGGAAGAGATGTTAAACGACTTAGAACAGACAACGGTGGAGAATTTCAGTCTACAGAAATGATGAATTATTACTTAGAGAAAGGAATTGTCCTGGAAACATCATGCGTGTACACACCACAAGAAAACGGAGTGGTAGAACGAAGGCATAGATATATACTCGAAATTGCTCGGGCCTTGAGGTTTCAAGCAGGGCTGCCCGTTGATTTTTTGGGGGAATGCGTGTTGACAGCAGGCTATCTTATAAACGACTGCCCTCAAAGATTTTGCAAGGAAAGACGCCGTATGAAGTTATTTTTGGAAAACCACCAGAGTATGATCATCTCCGAGTGTTCGGGTGTATGGTTTATAGCAAGAACATGGACAGAGTTCACGACAAACTCGCAGAGAAAAGTAGGGCCTGCATATTCGTTGGATATCCTTTTGGACAGAAAGGATACAAGGTTTTTGATATGAAGAATAAGAAGGTATATGTTTCACGGGATGTGAGGTTTGTGGAAAACATTTTTCCCTATGAAAATTACGAAAGAAATATAAATGTGCGATGCACATCTTTTCAGCATGAAGATGATGAAGCTATGCGTGAAGCCCAGCCAGTCGTTCAGGAAGATGCCAGCGATACTCATGAGAACAATGCCGTGAATGAAGACATTGTTGATCCAAGGAATGTTCGTGCGAGCGAAAGAGTCAGACGACTACCGGCTCGGCTGCAGGATTATGAGCTGGACCTGCCTGGGGTTTTAACAGATGGACGTGTTGGTGGTACAAACAAAGAAGCCTCGACTGCTCATCCCATCGCACACTATGTGAGCTACAACAAGTTTTCAGCAGCTCACAAATGTTACCTCGCAGCTTTGGATGCGAAGGAAGAACCCACTTGTTTTACTCAAGCAGCAAAGGAACATGAATGGCGGGAGGCCATGAGACGAGAAATTGATGCACTCGAGTCGAGCAATACATGGGAAATAGTCGATTTACCAGAAGGGAAGAAAGCTGTGGACTCAAAGTGGGTGTACAAAATAAAATACAAGCCGACTGGAGAAATAGAACGATACAAAGCACGACTTGTGGCGAAAGGATTCACACAAGTACCGGGGGTCGATTTCCATGAGACATTCGCTCCTGTGGCCAAACTAGTCACGATGCAATGTCTCCTCGCCGTCGGAGTGAAGAAGAACTGGGTAATCCACCAATTAGACGTTAACAACGCCTTCTTGCATGGAGACCTACATGAGGATGTCTATATGAAGATTCCTCAGGGATATGCGAGAGAAAATGATGGTCGTGTTTGCAAGCTACGAAAATCCTTATATGGACTGCGCCAGGCATCGCGCAATTGGTATCAGAAATTCACTGGGACTCTTTTGAACGTCGGGTTCCGACAATTGAACGCTGACCATTCTCTCTTCACGTTTCGAAAGGATCAGGCATTCATTGCTGCACTCATTTATGTAGACGATGTTATTTTTGCTGGGAATGATGAGAAGAAGATACAAGAAGTCAAGAGTGTATTGGATTCCGAGTTTAGCATCAAGGACTTGGGACCCCTAAAATACTTCCTCGGCATAGAAGTTGCAAGATCGAGCAGCGGCATGGTGCTCACACAAAGGACATACTCGCTGGACATTCTACGAGATAGTGGGATGGAGGGCTGTCGCCCAAGTTGCACACCGATGGAACAGAATCTGAAGTTAAGTGATGACGACGACAGTCCCTTGGTGGATGTGCAAGCTTACCGACGATTAATTGGAAGATTACTATATCTAACAGTCACAAGGCTCGACATACAGTACGTGACGAATGTTCTCAGCCAGTTTCTATCCAAGCCGCGACAAATCCATCATGAAGCTGCGTTACAGGTTGTTCGTTACATCAAGGGCACGGCAGGACAAGGCATTTTTTTGCCGGCTAATGAGGATCTTGAACTCGTAGCATTTTGTGATTCCGATTGGGGAGGATGCCCCATGACTCGTAGATCACGCAGCGGGTATGTGATCCAACTTAGAGGTGCGCCCGTGTCCTGGCGAACCAAGAAGCAGACAGTCATTTCCCGGTCATCGGCCGAAGCAGAGTACCGAGCCATGGCCAGTACAGTCAGCAAGATCCTCTTGCTGCGTTGGTTGCTCAGTGATTTTGGGGTTCAGCAACTCAAGCCTACGAAAGTGTTTTGTGATAATCAGGCCGCAAGACACATCAATCGAAATCCGGTATTTCACGAGCGAACAAAACACTTTGAGATGGACTGCTATTTTGTGCGCGAACGCGTTGAGACCAAAGAAATCGAACCATGCGAGATCCATACCACCGAGCAAGTCGCTGACATGTTTACCAAGGCACTTGGCTCCGATCAGCTCAGACATCTTGGTTGCAAGTTGGGGGTTCTTGACCTTCACCTGCCAACTTGAGGGGGGGTGTTACGATTTGTAGAAGATACGACCCTGATACAGCCGAGATTATCTCAACCGTGGACGTCGCATATCTTGGCATGCATACGTAGATACTGTACAGATTTGTGTAGCTTATTTTTCGTTAGATCTATCCTAGAATATCTAGGGTTACGACTCATGTATTTCTATCTCTATTTAAGCAGCAAGTTCGACTGCTCACATATGATATATGAATATATACACTTATGAGTTTTATCATTTCACTACTCAATTGAGTTTAATTAAACCTTTATTTATAAATAAAGTCACTTGTAACCCGTTTATGTATGATTATATGCAATCTCTATTATAAGGCAATTAAATCTCTAACAAATATCATGTTTAGGTAATTACCTACTCAAATAATCAAATTTGAGGAACTAGAGAATTAAAGGCATATAAAGCATGTGTCCATGGCAACGTTCATATTTGATATTTCTATTACTATTCTAATAGCTTCTCGACAAATTATCTGTTAAAAATCTGATTCCGATGATTAATTTCAGTGTACGAAATAAAGTAATAATTATGAAAGGGGGAATAGGGTGGTGAAGGTCCAATTAAGTTGGAAAGTGGCCGGCCAAAGTATCGGTAGAGTAGAGACAGCAATTTCCTGATATTTTTCCCCAGTTGTCATAAGATAAGGTACTCAGGATTTTGCCACTATTCTGTTCTCTACAATAATCAATACCACAACCAAATTCTTTAGTTTTTATATATTCTTTTTTGAAATTATTATTCTAAAAAAAAATATCTTTTCACATTCTTGGTTATAATTTTATCCTAAAGGAAACAATTCTTATCCCAACAACTTAAAAACGTTATCCTACTTATGTAAAGCAATAAGCATGAAATCTTGAAAAAAGTCTAGTGCGTTGATCTGAAGATATGAACGACCGAGATTTATTCTCATTTCTCATACTAAGGTTCATATTTTCAGATCAACGCACCAGATTAAACTAAAAAATGCGGAATTTCATCTTGAATATTCTGCATCCAAGGACAATCGTTCATATCTTCAGATCAACGTACCGGATTAAACTAAAAATGCGAAATTTTATCTTGAATATCTTGCATTAAAGGACAATAGAGTAATTATTTACAATAAATGCTAATTTTAAAGACTGCATTTTAACAACGGTTTTGTTCATTTTTACGGCAATATCCTGCATTAACATTACATTGCAAAATAAAATACTTAATCTCTTGTTAGGTTTTTGTTAGAGAAATCTTTCTTTATTATTGTGTTTTGGTGGGTCAAAGATTGTAAAAGACATCTTAGTGAGTTTTTCAGTTTCTAGAGTTTTAAACATTGTAATCCTTGTATATGATCAATCGAGTTGTAATATAACTTAGGTTGAAGACGAAGCAAAGGAGATGCTCGAGAACTGAAGATATGCACGCCTTGAAACTTGGTTTTTCACCAAGTATATTCATGACCAAAACTGAGTTTGGGTACTCAGTATTGGGTTTTCCATACTGATCAGGAGTAGTCAGTATGAGGGTTTTCCCGTACAGACTAGGAGAAGTCAGTACGAGGCTTTTCTATAACTGACCAGGAGAAGTCAGTATGAAGGGATTTTTCCATACTGACTGTGAGCAGTCAGTATGAGGGTCAACCATACTGACTATGGGAAGTGAGTATGAGGGCTAGCTTTGTTGATCTTGGGAAGTCGGTATAAGGCCTTTACCTTTAAAGCACGAGCTATTCGAAAGACATCAAAACTTTATCTTATTCATGCCCAAGTGAAAATCAGTACGAGGTTATCCAAACTTGGATTCCTCAGACTCAAACTTAGTCTGACACAAAGTTAGTGTATAGTTCACCGACATGGCAGAGCAGAACAGAAGCAGACCTACTGCATGGGCTACGATTGAACAACATCTTCCATGAGTCTAACGACTGGATTTATGTTTCTAACGGGCATAAATTCAAAATGCCAGAAAAAGTTCTCTATAAATAGGACTACACATCAACCTTAAAAGGTTACAAACTTTGAACGAACTTTAACACGAACTCTCTCTAAGAAGAGCGCTCTGTTAAGCCATCTCTTTGCTAAAACTTTTTGAGTTTCCATGTTTCTTAATACGAGACTTGAGTCCCTGACTCAAGTTATTACTCCATGATATCTTCTCCTAGCACAAGACTGAAGCTTTTCTTTGGTGAATATATATATACAAGATATATTCATATCACGCAGTCCCCTACTCTGGGATACTGATTCTGATGGGCGTATGCCAACAAACTAAGTTCTGGGATGAATAGCAAACATCCAACCACCAGGAAGAAGGTTGCGGGGTGTCGTCCTCATTTCAACCTGCCTACAAGTAGTTCCTAGGCGAGTGCCACAGCTGACCAAAGGACGGATGCGCCGACGGGCGGTGTATAGATCGTAAGAAGGCTTGTATTTACTTAGTAAATTATCCGGACCTTGGGTCTGAAGAGTGGATGTAAGATTTTTAGATCCGAACCACTATAGATATCGTGTGTTCTTTACTACTTTATTTATATTTCTGCCTTGCTTAGTTTCTTAAATTGACTTTTGAAACCATCAATACTTGTCCAAGTATTGAAGTGTATATTTTGTGAAACTGACTTAAAAACGACAGACCTACGCTTAAGTCTTCTTACACACTAAACTGAGTTACCTATGTTTATCTGAACAAGATCAATTGTATTTACTTTTGCTTTCGCTGCATATACGAACCTTCCGCTGCACCTATTTGCACTCAAATTTTGGGACCAACAAGTGGTATCACACGTCAAGGTTCTTAAAAACCAATGTTGTGTTAAGCCACTTAGGATCAGATCTCAGTTCTTTGCACTCTATATGAGTTTGTGTGTATTCAAGCTTAGGTACGCATAGATGGCACAAATTACAAAGTTTCCAAAGTATTCATCAGAAAACTGAGATATGGAAGAAGTGCTCGTTGATAATGCTGAAGAATGTCCACCCAGAGATGGTGGAGGTTCTATCTACCGGACCACTAAAGATCAGCAAAGTGAATACTCAGCTCGGAGGAGCAGGGTCAGGAGATAGTTGAAAAACCTTATGCAAAGTGGACGAACAATGACATAGTTCATTTTCAGCTTGATTCAGTGGCCATAGAGCTTATCCTTCAATCACTACCAGAGCCACTAGTTGTTGAAGCTCTTGTGCACAACAACGCAAAGAAAATGTGGGAATTCCTTGGCACTCTCTACCAAGAGACCGCACAGATGAAGCGAAACAGGCTTCATAATTGTGTAGATAAGTACGAATCATTTCAAATGCTTCCTGGTGAAAATATTAAATCAATGGAAGCTAGATTTAATGTTATTATATATGAGCTAAAATACTTGCGGAGAACTTATGTGATTGCACAACGCGAAGATTCTCTCCAAGATGCCCTAGGATGATTGGTTTGTCAACGCCACCAGTTTGAAGGAGAAGGATCTCTCCAAGACGATGACCAATGACGTGTTCGTCCAGCTACAAGCCCACGAGTGGGACATACAAATGGCGAACAAGATGAAGCAATGCGGAATGTCAGCATGCATCCAGAGGAAAATGCTACCTTTTTTGCAAAAATGGAGTTCAAGAGAAGGCCTCAAAAGCCTTACCAAGCTGCCAGAACATCCGGACAGACTTCTACGTCAAAGTCAGCACCAATACCTACCTACTAGAAGAAGGAGGAAGAGAGCTCAATTGAAGAGCTTGAGGAGCAAATGAAGAAGCTGACAAGACTTCTTGAGAAAGTCAACGCCAAGAAGGAAGGTTTACAATCCAGTGAACTAAAGTTCAGCGAGAGACCTTCCAAAGCATGTTTTGATTGCAACTCTCCAGATCATCTCAAGTATGAATGCCCACTGGTTTCCAAGGAGGAAAGGGAATGCTTAAAGAGGGTATTCGAGAAGAAAACTTCCAGAGCAGTTGCAAAGGCCATGCTTTCTAGAACTGAGGTGCCAGACATCCCAGATAATGATAATGGCTACTGTACATCAGATGATGAGGCCGCGGGGGAAGCGTTCCTGGTGCTGATGGCGAAGCTTGGAGAAGAGGAAGAAACTGAAGCTGAGTCACATATCCTGGTACACATCCCTAACTCAGTTTCTATTCCTATAGCATGCATTGAAGAGGACTTTGAATCTTATTGCTCAGATTCAGAGGATGTTACCCTCGAAGCTTTAAATAGAGAATTTTCCAAATTTTATGAATTGAAAAATATTTTGGCCGATTAAAATGCTTCACTGAAACTTAAAGTTTCAAAACTGACTGAGGAGATCCAAGTATCAAAGTCAGTAAGTGATGAGCTTGCCAAACTTAGAGAAGAGCACTCTACTTTACTTGAATCTTTTAAATCTCTTTCTGAAGAATGCGAATCTCAAAAACTGAAAATTTCTAGTGATCAAAAGCTTATCTGTTCACTTTATTCTAGTGATAGCAAAGTTTCAGTTGCTCTAAGTTTACAAAGAGATCCATCTGACAAGTCAAGTGTAGGCCTTTTAGAAAATAATTTGAGCAATCATGCATCAACTTCTGAAAGTAGAAATATTTCTTACCATCACTTTAAGAAGGATTCCGGTTTAGAAGTTAAGCTACTAGGTAAAGGAGTAGTCAGTATGGACAAAGACTCCTTAGTGGCCAAACAGGATAGAAGGGGAAAGTCAGTTTCAAAACTGACTCTAGTACCCAACCTTAAAAAGGATTTGACCGTTAAGTCGAATAATCCTGAGAGGAAGCCAACTATGCCTAAGAAGTGGCTGAAGGAGAATGTTCCTAATACAGGGAAACCCACTTCAACAGCTAAAACTGAACTTTATAGAAAGTCAGTTTCATTACCGGATTCTAGAAATTCGAGGCTCCCTACTCATAATTTGTATGAGAAGAGAACTATCCGTATAGGAGGGACACCTATACAAGGTCTGAGTCCAATTACACTTCTACTTTTAGGACTAGGAAGACTGTACACTCCGGACAAGGCTTCAGAGAATCGAACCAAAACTTAGTTTCAAGAAAGTTAGTTTCTAGGATGTCAGTTCCTAGAAACTCGGTTTCAAGAAACTCAGTTTCTGGCAACGTTTCACACACCCACTCCATTCCTTTAAACATGCATAAAAATAGCATTAATTATCTAAAGAGGAAGAGAAAGGGAGAGGAAGTTGTAACACCTAAGTTAAGGTGAAGCAAGTATGGATTCCCAAAGGATGGATCCATAAGACTAACCCTGCAGGACCCACAGAAACACGGGTACCTTTAGTCTAACCTTATCTATTTTGCAGGTACAGGGTCACCAAAGTCAGCTTAAAAAGAAGAAGAGAGCATGGATTTTGGATAGTGGATGTTCAGCTCACATGACCGGAGAAAGAAATCTCCTTACAAAACTGAAGATGTCAAGAGGACCGGTAGTCAGTTTTGGAGTTGACTCAAAAGGAAGAGTTATCGGAAAAGGATGCTTTGTGTGAAATGGAATCACCATCAACAACATATCCTTAGTCACAAACCTCAAATACAACCTTCTGAGTGTCAGTTAGCTTATCTAATCTGGATATGAGGTGACATTTGCCCAAGAAGATTGCTTGATCAACGACAAATACTCCAAAGAGACTTTGCTGAAAGGTGTAAAGAAAGGTAGTCTCTACTTTGTGGATTGGGAGAGCGGGAAGCCTGACACATTCCTTGTCGCAACAAGGTCATCCCAAGAAGGAGTCAACTTGATATGGCATTAGAGACTTAGCCACTTGAGTTTCCATTCGATTAGACATCTAGCCAAGCACAAGCTTGTGAAAGTCCTACCACAAGTCAGTTCCAAGAAGGAAGAAGGTGTCTGCAGAGCGGGCAAGATGGGAAAGCAAACAAGAGCTTCATTCAAGAATTTAACCATCACAACAAGCATAGACAGGATCCTCGAACTACTTCATATGGATCTTTTCGGACCATTCAAGCCGCCTACCATTGGAGGAAAAATATTCACTCTCATTGAGGTAGATGACTACTTGAGATACACATGGGTAAGACTGTTGAAAAGCAAGGATGAAGTGAAGATTGAACTTTCCAGTGCTTATTCTTGGAGTGCAAAACAACAAGGGAGTCACCGTGATGAGAATCAGATCTAACAACGGGACTGAGTTTTTCAATAGTCCTCTAATGGATTTCTATATTGATGCTGGCATTGCTCATGAGAAGTCAGCTCCAAGAACGCCCCAGTAGAATGGTCTTGCCGAACTGAGAAACAGAACACTCAAGGAGGCAGTCAGGACTATGCTTGTTGAAGCTGACTTAGGAGAAGGTTACTAGGGAGAAGTCTTGATGATGGCGTGCTATAATCAGAATAGAAGCGCTATCAACAGTCGCCATCACAAAACCTCATATGAAGTCTTCAATGATCGTAAGCTTTTTATAGCTCATCTTCATGCTTTTGGTTCTCCATGTTACATCCATAACAATGGAAAGTCTAAGTTGAATACTTTCAGTCCCAAAGCGGATGAAGGCGTGTTCCTTGGGTATGTACATCCTTCATACGAGGGATACAGAGTACTCAACAAGACCACCGAACTTGTGGAAGTAACATGCTCTGTTGTTTTTCATGAGTCTATTTTAGTGCGTAGGACTTTAAGGGACTTGAAACTTGATGATTATGAGGTCAAGAATGTCTGTAAGAAACTCAGTTCTAATAAAGAAAATACACATAAAGTTTCTCAAGCCAGATCTGTGAATATCATCCAAGTACTCCAGAGGACGAGGCCGGTGATGCAATCGACCATGTTGGGGCCATTGGTTCACCTATGATAAATGCAGGCATCAATCAAGGGGGAAATTCAGGAGATCAAGACATAGCTCAGTTTGAAGGCCAAAGTGGAACATAGTTGCCCATTCAAACTGACTTACCAGAAGAAGGAGATGCCCATCCTGAAGAAGCTCAACTGGCAGTGCATCAACAAGACCAAGGAACGCAGTATGTGGACATCATCACTAGAGAAGGAGACTCCAGTCAAAGTGATGAAGATTTAGTTCAAGTTCCAGTTTTAGGAGTAGACAATACTAAGTATTTTGGAGCATTCAGTCAACCAGTTAAAGTTAGTCAACTTCAAAAGCCGAAATGGTTGAGAAACCATCCCGAGGAAGCCGTGCTTGATAAGGTTGCCAACCCAGTTAGCACGATACAAAGAAGTGCATTGCTTACTTGTTTTATCCTTTAAGAATCAGAACCTACAAAGATCGGAGATATATGAAGTGAACTGACTGGATCAACGCCATGCAAGAAGAGCTTGCTGAGTTCAAAAGAAATAAAGTTTGGTATGTGGTGGATCGACCAAATCTTCAGTCAGTTATCGACATTAAATGGGTCTTCAAGAACAAGAGAGACGAGAATAAAGCAAGGCTAGTAGCAAAAGGTTATGCTCAATGTGAAGGAACTGACTTCGATAAGAATTTTGCTCCAATGGCTAGACTTGAAGCTAATCGATTGTTCCTTGCTTATGCCGGTCACAATAACTTCATAGTTTTCCAGATGGATGTGAAGAGTGCCTTTTTGAATGGGGAGCTCAAGGAAGAAGTATATGTGGAACAACCCCCTAGCTTTGAAGTAGGAAATCAAGTTTACAAACTAAGGAAGGCTCTCTATGGGTTAAAGCAGGCACCTAGAGCTTGGTATGAGACGTTAACTCAGTTTCTCCTCAAGAATGGTTTCAAAAAGGGAATATCAACACTAGACTATTCAGGATTAAGGATGGATCAGACATCCTTCTAGTGCAGATCTACATCGATGATATTATATTCTAATGCAGAAACTTGAAGTTGGGCAAAAAGTTTGCCCAACTTATGCAAAGCAACTTCCAGATGAGCATGATGGGTAAACTGACTTACTTTTTTTGTCTTCAAGTAATTCAGTCTGAAGGAGGAATCTTCATCAACCATAAGAAGTACACCAAGGACATGATCAACATGTTTTGTCTAGAGAAGACTAAGCCCTTGAGGATTCCGATGAGCCCAAGCGCTCAAATTAATATTGATGAAGAAAGCAAAGAAGTCAACCCAACTATGTACACATCCAATATTGGACCACTCTTATACTTAACTGCAAGTAGACCAAATATTTCCTACTCAGTTGGATTATGTGCGCGGTTTCAAGCCAATCCCAAGAAGTCGCACATGGAGGCTGCCAGAAGAATAGTCAAATACCTCAAACGGACAAAGTCACTAGGTATTTGTTATCCAAAAACTGACGAGCTTACTCTAAATGCTTATTTAGATTGAGATTTTAGAGGGCAAAAAATTGACAGGAAGAGCACAAGTGGAACGTATCAGTTCCTAGGTCACAAGCTTATAAGTTGGTTCAGCAAGAAGTAGTACTTAGTCGCCACGTCTACAAACGAAGCTGAGTATGTTGCTGCCACGAGCTGCTGTGCTCAAGTGCTTTGGATCAAGCAACAATTGCTTGACTATGAAGTCGAAACTAGGTGTGAGCCTATTTACTGTAATAATAGCAGTGCAATGTATATCACAAAGAACCCAGTTCATCATTCCAGAACCATGCACATTGACATAAGTCATCACTTTATCAAAGATCATGTCGAGAAGAAGGACGTGTCCGTAGAGTACATCCGAACTGAAGATCAATTAGCAGACATCTTCACCAAACCACTCCTAGAGACCAGATTCATAGAGCTTTGCATCAAACTTGGCCTATTGGAGATCGACGAGATCCTTCTTGAAGAGGAGTGACTGCTGAATAAAACTGAGTCCGAGCTCTCAGTTTGCTCATGAACTTAAAGAAAGATCGGCTGCTGATTAAAACTGTGTTCAAACTCTCAGTTTTATGGACTTGGTTCTTCAATCAGCATGAAGACTTCATACATATCAAACTTTGAATAATATTCCTTCAAGTGGTGTTTGCACTACAGAGTATGGAGCTCTTCACGTACCCAAAAGCAGAAGAGATTGTTAACAGAAGCATCCCACAGAAGTCGAAACTTACTTCAACTAAGTTTCCCATTGACTTGCTGAAGAAAACCTAGTTTTGGTTTTAACACTTAGAATACTTCTGAAGGAGGGATGCAGATTTAAACTGAGTTCCAACTCTCAGTTTAGAAACTGACCTTTAGTCAGTTTGACAGTTCGAAAGGCGGGACTTCGAATTCCAAAGGCAATCGCATCGCTTTCAATGCTATTAATGTGTATCTTGCATCGATGAATTAGGATTCAACACAAGGATAATGCGTCTTCCCACAACGCTCCAATCAAATCACAAAACACGAACGATGTGGCAATGTATCCCAATTATTGCCGAAAATCAAGAAACCGAAAGGTCATACGGTGCATCTACTTAATTTCAATGATTTGTTTCTCTTTCCTGCTATAAATTAGGTTTATTTGTTTCCTTTGTGACACACGTTCTCCTTTATCCATTGTTGAACCCTTCCTTTCGAGTTTATACTTCGTCTTCAACAAAAACTTTCCTTTGATCTGGAAAAATAGAAAAAGAGCCCAAACCACTAGACATAACCTCACAACCCTTTTGGATGCAATCAAAGAGGGAGAAAAGAAGTATGGAAGGTGCAGAAGACATCATAAATTGCAGCGTGAGTAGGATGAAGAGATTGCAGAAGGAGCAGAAGAAATCAGAAGATATATTCTACCGTTGTCGTCTCCTTCTACAAGTTATATACCCCACGACTGTTGTGTGGTGACATGCTAGTAACGGGGCATGACTACTTAGCGTCCTTCTTTGCTACGTCTCTTATGTTGTAAGGAAGAGACTAGCGAATGAAGAAGAAGCCAGCTTTCTGTAGCACTACCTCCACAATCGCTGCTGAAAGTCGGCATGAGGGAATTCTTTGAAAGCTGGTAAGAATATCAAACCAGCTTTCCTCACTGTGCGGACTACAACAACAGCCAATTTGAAGAACATGAAGACCGGAAGCAACCTAGTATAGACTTGTGTCCAGAGTAATCAGTAGGCTTCTAATTCTCTCCTACATAAGATTAAAATTGCTCTATACTGACTAGAAAATCAATCGAGCAATATCTCTCCAAATCTATAAGGAAAAGATCTAAAGTAGAAAGTTGACTTTGAGGGGGAACTTTTCTAAGTTTACGTGACTATTTTGTCAAATCTGTAAAAATTTTAAAGTTATCCACACCTCATCAGCTTAGGTTAAAGATGGCTTTGACCACACCAAAAAGGGGGAAATTGTTAGGATTTTTGTTAAAAAAATCCTTCCTTACTTTTTGTGTTTTGGTGGGTCAAAGATTGTAAAAGCCATCTTAGTCAGTTTTTCAGTTTCTAGAGTTCTAAACACTGTAATCCTTGTATAGGATCAATCGAGTAGTAATAGAACTTAGGCTGAAGACCAAGCAAAGGAGATGCTCGAGAGCTGAAGAACTCCATGCCTTGGAACTTGGATTTTCACCAAGTACAGCCTTGACCAAAACTGAGTTTGGGTACTTAGTATAGGGTTTTCCATACTAACAAATAGAAGTTAGTATGAGGGCTTTCCCGTACTGACTAGGAGAAGTCAGTACGAGGGATTTTCATACGGACCAGAAGAAGTCAGTATGAGGGCATTTTTCTATTGTGACTTTGGGCAGTTAATTTGAAGGTCAACCATTCTTAATACAGGAAGTCATTATGAGGGCTAGCTATGCTGACCTTGGGAAGTTAGTATGAGGCCTCTACCTTTAATGCACGAGCTACTCGAAAGCATCAAAGCTCGATCAGACTTTGGCATATTCGTTCCCAAAGGAAAGCCTGTACAAGGTTATCCAAAACTTGGATTCCTCAGATTGAAACTTAGCGTGACACAAAGTTAGTGTATAGCAGAGCTGAGCAGAAGCAGACCTACATCATGGGCTACAATAGTACAACATCTTCCATGAGTCTAACAACTAGATTAATGTGTTTAATGGGCAGAAATTCCAAATGCCGCAGAAAGTCCTCTATAAATAGAATTACACATCAACCATAAAGTGTTACGAACTTTGAACAAACTTTAACACGAACTCTCTCCAAGAAGAGCGCTATGCTAAGCTATCTCTCTGCAAAAACTCTTTGAGTTTCCATGTTTCTTAACACGAGACTTGAGTCCCTGGCTCAAGTTATTACTCCGTGCTATTTTCTCCAAGCACAAGGCTGAAACTTTTAGGTTGAAGCT
The DNA here is from genome assembly GCA_026898455.1 of Plectranthus barbatus. Taxonomy (NCBI): domain Eukaryota; kingdom Viridiplantae; phylum Streptophyta; class Magnoliopsida; order Lamiales; family Lamiaceae; genus Plectranthus; species Plectranthus barbatus. The sequence continues at coordinate 65,378 of JAPKLW010002136.1, forward strand.
TTTCTTTGGTGAATATATCTTTACAAGATATACTCGCAACAATCAGTCTCCCACTCGAGGATACTGATTCTCACGGGTGTATGCCTACAAACTATGTTCTGAGAAGAACAACAAACATCCAACCACTAGGAAGAAGGCTGCGGTGTGTCGTCCTCACTTCAACCTGAAGACTAAGCCTACAAGGAGTTCCTAGGTGAGTGCCACAGCTGACCGGAGAACGGAGGCGCCGATGGGTTGTGTATAGATTGTAAGGAGGCTTGTACTTACTTAGTGAATTATCTGGACCTTTGGTCTGAAGAGTGGATGTAGGATATTTAGATCCGAACCACTATAAATATCATCTGTTCTTTACTGCTTTATTTATATTTTTGCCTTGCGTAGTTCCGCAAACTAACTTTTGAAACCTTCAATACTTGTCCAAGTAAATAAGTGTATATTCTGTGAAACTGACATAACAACAGCAGACCTAAGCTTAAGTCTTCTTACACACTAAACTGAGTAACCTCTGTTTATCTGAACAAGTGCATGTGTATTTACTTTTGCTTCCACTGCATATACAAACCTTCCGCTGCACCTATTTGCACTCTGATTTCGGGACCAACATCTTTCTACTTAAGACATTTTATCTTCAATATTGTGCATTTTATCTTAGCAAACATGCATTATATCTCTTACGAAAAAAAAGTAATCTCTCTAATAAGGAAAGATTGCATGTATCAAAATATGGATATCCATATCTAATCTGTTATGGAAAATATTGTTATAAATAAGAAAGATTATATGATTTTCAAAATTAAAATATATATACCTTACTTTATTTGAATATTTTTACCATGTCTACTCAAACGAATCATCATCTTATTTGTGCATCAAAATAATCCAAGTTCATATTAAAAGTTAATGTTTAAATTTTAAATTTTTTCTGAGTCGTGTCGTTTATTCATACATAAAAATAAAAAATGAAATATTTCAATCTCACTATGTTACATAAATAAAATGGATGTTGATGTCATTTATCTAATTTTTTTTATCAAATATGCATTCTAATATTATTGTATTGCAAAAAATAAAATATTAAATTCTCACCTTATTTTATCTTAAAATTTGTTCATTTTATCTTAAAATTGTTCATTTTATCTCTATAGAGTATACATTTTCTGAAGGTATATAATGCATTTCATACATCATTTAAGTAAGATTTCATGCATTTTAGGTATATTTTCATGCATTTTATGAAAATCAATGAGCTGTTAAGAGATTTTTGTATAGAATCACTAATTTTATTTCATTAAGGTTTTCGTCCTCTAAATCTATGCAATAAGGATTTTGTTTGAAAGATAATTAAATTATCTTTATTTTAATATATAATACATGAAAAACGAATTTAAATTGAGTGTGTTATGATCATTTAAAGTTTTTAAAGGATAGAGAAAAAATATTACATTTTATAAAATTATTTTAAAATCGAATAATGCACAATATGCTACAAAAAATGAACATGTAAATTTTTAAGTCTCGAGCGTTGATATGCAAAGATAGAGACTAAGATTTATTCTCATTTCTCATACTAAAAACATTTCTCATATAATCATCACTCTCCATATATATATATATATTTATATATATAGAGGTTAGATCATATGAAAAAAGATGTTAATATAAGAAATGAGAATAAATCTCAGCCATTGATTGCACAAGATCTGCGGTCATGCTTTAATAATTTCCGTTTTCATTTTATCCTCTGCATACTTCATTGTTACATATTTAAGGGTATCATTGTCATTTAATCTATTTTAATTATGGTATTTCTCCCAAATAAAGGATTTTCTTCTTTTAGTTTCCTTCTTTCATGTAATTTGGATATGTAATTCCTTTTATTTTCGATTTTCCATGAGATTTCGACTGCCTTGTTGAATAAGGTTTGATATTTCTCAATATATATCAATCTGTCTTCGTGTTCATTTTATCCAAATTAATTCATATATATGATTTTGGCGATCAGATTCTGGTTTTGATTGGTTCATAAGGTTAGATTCGAAGTTTCTGTGCTTTATAAGATTACCTTTCTTTCTGATTTTCAGATTTGAATGACATATGTGTTCCAGTTGTTGAAGGGATTTGTGAATTGAATCACTTAACCCATTAGCCGAGATTGTTAACTGGAATATAAAAAATAAATTGTTATGCCTATGATTAATCATAACATACTCCTATTGATTTATGCACTAGAGGGTTTTACGGAATACCTAGATTGTAGAAACCTGGAGAACGTAGTGCGTAGAGATTTGATCTTCGATTTTCTTTCTTGCGCACCAAGATTTATTCCAAACAGATCAAGGAATTAAATATTTGAAATTAAATAAATAATTTCGAAAACAAAGAGGGAGAGAAGAAAGAATACAATCCTCCTGATCTGATCTTCTGATCTGTATCCCAACTCTAATCCGAATATCTGGTGAAGATTCCCTTCGGATTCCTTTGCCGGTTGAGAAGCAGAATTTCCTCCTTGTTTCTCAGATCTAGTCGATCACACAGCTGCCAAATCCTAGTTTGCTGTGTAGCAACATATGATCTTGTGGTGTGTTGAGATATGAGAAATTGAAGCCTATTTATAGGAAATTCTGGACTTTTATTGGGCCTGAGTTTTCATGGGCCAGACCAAGGACCAGAATGCAAATAGCAAATAAGGCCTATCAATTAATTAATTCTCATATTCAACCCAAAATATAATTTATTAATTAATATTGATTCATCCCACCAGAGAATCAATACTGTCCTACCTATTTACTACCATGTTTTGAGGTACGGGTTGCATGGGCACGGTATATCCCCACATTTAAGGTAACAGACATTCATTAATTAATTTAAGCTCTGACATGCCATTTAATGAATTAACATCTTATATTCCTGAGTCCATCCACTCAAACATTTTCACTTAAGCTTGAACTTAATCAGCCTGCAGGACTTTAGAATAAAGAAACTTTTGAGCTACTCAGGGAATGTCACCATCCTATACTAGATGTGGTTACCTAGTTCCAGTACCAGAAACTCATACACAAACTGCTATCACCCAAGATACAAATATACAACCTCAACTAGAGCCTTTCACTGCAACTCAAAATAATATACAATCTGCGTATACTTCGGTACCTTCATTTAGGCTTAGGATCTCATCAAGCCATAGCGATCTAGATTCTTTTAATGTCAGATAAAAGAATCGATCTCAACTTAGTTCCTTATCAATGCATGCCCCACACCAGCATACCAAGCCATCCAAGATAAGATTCTTATTACTGCGTATGCTGCAACCTACACCAACAGTTTATCCTGGAACTGTCTCAGCTGTGATAATCATTTATATCTCGCTAGGTCCTACGATCCATTCGATGTTCCGTGATCGATTACACACCATCTGAGCTCCATATCGACGAGATAAGAGGATAAGAGCTTTTGCGACACATGTTTGTTAATTCAGACAGGAGATGAACATACAACATTTATGATTCCCAATATATTAACCAATCGACCTTGTACATAATATACCAATCATAATGCTTTCAGTCTCCCACTAATCTAGCTATTACATCAATCATTCTACGTGGTTGGCTTTGCCCTCAGCCCAAGGTTACGTACATGCATCTCGTAGACCTTCTGAGGTAGAGCTTTTGTGAATGGATCCGCTAGATTATCTTATGTATCAATCTTCTCTAATAGCACATCACCCCTTGCTACAATTTCTTGTATAATATGGTACTTCCTCTCAATGTGTTTTGTTGCTCTGTGAGTTCATGGTTCCTTTGAATTAGCCACAACTCCCGAATTATCACAATACACCGTGATAGTCTTGGGTAACTTAAGAATCACGTCCAACTCCAAAAGGAAGTTTCGAAACCATACTACTTTGCACTTCCATGGTGGAGTCAGCAATGGACTTCTGCTTTTCACTTCTCTATGATATGGCCCCACCTCCCAATGTAAACACATAGCCAGAGGTGGAATTCTTTTCGTCTCGATCTGCCTGGTAATCTGATTCTGTATAACCCACATGGCACAACTCCTCACACTGATAGATAAGACAATAGTCTATAGTCCTTTTTGAGTATTTGAGTATGTGCTTTACCGTGGTCCAATGCGCCTGTCCAGGGTTAGACTGATATCTTGGTACCATGCTTACAACAAAGCAGAAATCTGACCTCGTACATAGCATTGCATACATGAGACTCCCTACGGCCGATGCATACGACACGTAGCTCATCTCATCTTTCTCCTTTTGTGTCACCGGACAATGATCCTTGGAAAGATCTATGCTATGTCTGAAGGCTAACAAACCTTTCTTGGCAGTTTGCACGCTGAAACGGGCAATCATAGTATTCACATATGACGCTTCAGACAAGGCCAACATCTTTTTCTTGGGCTCCCGTAATACTTTTACCCCTAGGATGTATCGTGCCTCCCCAAGGTCCTTCATATTCAAGATATCCCTAATCAGAGTCGTGATAAGCAGCCGAAAGCTACTTAGCAAACGCAGTGGAATGTTTAAGATATCTTGCACTAATTCTCTTTTTCAAATATTTAGCTCGAGATAGGTGTTACATTTGTTTCAGATATACTCTAGTAGCTTGAGGTTGCTAGGTTTTAAATCAACAAGCAGAAACAATTAAACAGTAACAATAGTGGTTCTATCCTTAAAGATTTACTTCCACTCCTAAGTCGAACACTTAGAATTCACTAAAAAGATATATTCAAGTACAAGGATTCACCTATCTCTTGTAGCAGGTGGTGAGCTTTCGAGCCAACCACTACAAAGCTATCCTCTGTTACTTGGATCTTTCGGTCGGCAGCTGCGGCTAAGTCAAGGGCGCACCTTTGTAAAACTTAACCTTGCTACAATGGAAGCTTTATAGTTCCTTCCGAACTCTCCTGGAGGTTTTGGCAACAACCCGTCGTAGTCAATCTCTTTTCAGAAATGTGACTACTGGATGCTTCCTAGGATAGAAGTTATCTGACACTTGAATGCGATGTCAGATATTCAATGGTTGACACTTGCTATTGAGAGCTTAAGATTCTCCTTATCTTTAATGTGCTCTTAGTTGACTACTTCCTCACTTTTTGTTCGGTTGTAAAGTTTTCTCTCGTATGAGTTGATGTTAGTCGTAGTTGTGGGGTGTGGAGTTGAGGGGGTGAGAGAGGTATCTCTCTCTTGTTTGGACTTCTCTTTTATATCTCGAGATTCAAACTTTGAATCTCCAGACCCATTAGACACAACATCTCCTTTGTCCGAAAGAGCTACTTGCTTTTTCGTCATTTTGGGCGTGTACAGTGCCTTTTTACCCACTTCGGGAAGGCTATTCATCCTTGGTTGTACCTTCTGTCAGAACAGCAGTATTAGCAAGTGTTTGCTGAAAGTTTCCTTGCTTAGTATTCTCTCGAAGAATGCTGGGAGCACTCTGCTAAGTACTTCGATCTTTGACTGCTGAGCTCTTCTAGCAATTTGCTTTATATCCAATTGCTGACTCCTCAACAATTGCGCATTCAGCACTTGGGTCGATTCCTTATTGCTATTACTTCTAGCAATTTTATGAGTGAATAGTGAATGTTGACTCCTTCAGCATTCTACTATCTCTTTTCTTCCAATTACTGAGTAAGTACTCGTAACAATCATTTCTTCTCAGCACTTGATTGCTATCTCCTTAGCAATCATTTCTGTCTGCTGACTTCTCTAGCAATCTGCTTGACTGCTGAGAACGTTCCTAGCATCCAGAATTTTCGAAGTATTCATTTCAACTGCTGAATCCTTCAGCAGTCTTCCGCAAGCACTTCTAATCTATTACAACAAGAAATATTTCCTAAACAGGACTTTACACAGAGTTGCTAGACTATCTAGATTTCAACAATGATTGACCAAACTAACTAAGGCTTTGATTCAACAAAACCTTTACAATTTGATCCTAAAGGGAGATTTACGACATAAATCAAGGAATATTTTCCTAACACAAGAACATTTCCAATACCGAGAAGACAGTGGGTCCATGTAAAGTTTATAAGCATGTTTTGTAGTACACAGTATTTCCATAAAGCAATACTTCCACTCAGGAAAATTCGGTTCAGTTAAAGGGTTCGATGTTAAGAGGTTAACAATATGAGCAGTAGACAAGTCTGAAAACAATAAATTAAAGCATAAATTAAAACACAGTCGCAAACAGTTGAAACAATTAAATATTGAAATCTTATGATAAAACAATATTAATGTTTCGTCCAATTTGCGTAAGTATTACTATTGCAGGCCACACATATGGACGTTTACAGCAAAACACTTAACCAGACTGCATCTTTCAATTCCAATCGTTTAATTCCAATCCATGCAAGGGTTCCTTAGACAAATGGAATTAATAATTGGAGACTAACATTAGACCATATTATCCTACTGAGCGGGGACATCACAAATGAGTTATACTCTGGACAATATCTAAGCTAGCATACCACCAAAGACAACCCTCCCATATAAGGATCTAATAGAACACACTTGATCTCTTATAATAAGGTAGTCTCATTTAGTTCAATTTCTAGAGAAATTATGAAAACTCCACACGCAAGCTACACGTGTAGACGTTTACGCATGAGCTCCCACTTCTCACATGAACTAAATGTTTGTTTTAAGAAATCCTATCTATTAGAACTTATAAATAATAAATTAAGTAAGCTACACAGGTAGACGTTTACCTAATAAATTACACACTTCCAATAAAGGATCGCTTTGGGGAGGTCTTATTAAATAATAAGCTTAGTAATTTTTATTTCATAAGGTTCAATTGCACAGATTATCTTATGTAGCCATAATTAAAACATTGCTATAATTATATCATGCCATGCATGAACCCTGAATTTATAGTTATAATTAATTACATAAAACAAATCACATAAGCATGCTTCAAAGCTATAAATAAACGCATTAAACATGCTCCCATTATCTACATCATGCTTGTATGCTGCGCAATTAATATAAACACATATATCATGCGAAGACAAATAATAAAACAAATAAAAAAATGTCCTCGTGGGCTCCCACTATTTGGACTGTGATCTGACTTTATTTTCTGAAATTTGAGCCTCTAGGATTTGATCCATCAGAAAATTGGACAATTGAGACAATTAACCGAATCGTGGGCCCGTGCACAAATTGCAAACCTGATAGCCGTGAGAACTTGGCCCGATGCGCCACCATCGGCAAACCACCGCCGCCGTCGTGGGCATGCCGGAATTGTGCTGTAGCCATGCATGCACGTCGAATGGCTGCAGCCCATGAATCCGCCACCCCGGCCATCGCCCGCTTTGCCTACTACCACCGTTGCCCAATGCCGGCCACCTTATTCTCCATAGTCGGCTGCCCACAGCTTGCCGAAGAAATGCGCAGGTGTGCAGTGGAGACGCGCGCCCTGCCTGCAGCCGCAAACCCGAGGGTTTGCGCCCGCTGCAGCTACGCCGTTGCTCACCGGCTGCCGCCCGTCGTTTGCCTACATCCCTACAAGCCGCACCACACCACCTACCACCGCCGACATCCTCCGAGGGAGGAGGGAGCACCGCCAGTAACTGCGCGCGAGGCTGCGCAAAAATGCGCGCGCGCACGCCAAACCTAGGGTTCCGCCATGAAGCTCGTGCTTCACGCGCCCCGTCCTCTGCACGCCGCCGTCCCCAGCCTCCATCGTCCATCGCGCCGTCGCCCTGGTGGTCCGCCGCAACCTCCTAGCCGGCCCTTTTCCACGCGGCTACTGCTTCTCGCGCGCGTGCATGCCATGTTGGAAACCTTAGGGTTTTAGTCGGCCTGCCATGCACCGTCCCCATTGTGCCCCTATTGCACGCGACCGTCGTGCACGGCCTGTTGCCGTGCTGATGCTGTCGTGCATCATCGTGTGGCCCTTCGTTCTTCGTGTTCTTCATTTTATTTTAAGTATTTGAATTGAAAATTAAATGGAATAACATTATAATACAAATTGTAATTTAAATCTAACCACGAATTTATCTCGTGGGTGAAAAACGAATCCTCATAAAATGGCGGATTAACCCTAGAACCACGAGGAACAAAAACACATTCATACAATCAAAAACCATTCATGCATTGATTCAATAATAATTATCATGCCAATTATAGACAATATTATTTTTCGTGATAGAGCCAGTTAAATAAACTTGACTCTGATACCAATTGAAGGATTTGTGAACTGAATCACTTAATCCATTAGCCGAGATTGTTAACTGGAATATCAAAAATAAATTGCTATGCCTATGATTAATCCTAGCATGCTCCTATTTATATCATTATGCTTACAAGGGTTTTGCGAAATACCTGGATTGTTGAAACCTGAAGAACGTAGTGCACAGAGATTTGATCTTCGATCTTCTTTCTTGCACACTAAAATTTATTTCTAACATATAATGGAATTAAATCTTTGAAATTAAATAATTAATTTCAAAATCAAAAAGGGAGAGAAGAAAGAACACGATCCTCCTAATCTGATGTTCTGATCTGTATCCCAACTCCAATCCGAATATCTAGTGAAGATTCCCTTTGGATTCCTTTGTCGGTTGAGAAGAAGAATTTCTTCCTCATTTCTCAGATCTAGTCGATCACACACAGCTCCGAAATCCTAGTTCGCTGTGTGGCAACATATGATCTTGTGGTGTGTCGACATCTTAGAAACTGAATTCTATTTATATGAAATTCTGGACTTCTATTGGGCCTGAGTTTTCATGGGCTAGACCAGGGACCAGAATTCAAATAGCAACTAAGGCCTATCAATTAATTAATTCCCATATTTAACCCAGAATATAATTAATTAATTAATATTAATTCATTCCACTAGAGAATCAATATTGTCCTACCTATTAGCTACCACGTTTTGAGGTACGGGTTGCATGGGCTCGGTATATCCCCACATTTAAGGTTACAGACATTAATTAATTAATTAAAGCTCTGAAAAGCCATTTAATTAATTAACATCTTATATTCCTGAGTCAATCCACTCAAACCTTTTCACTTTTGCTTGAACTTAATCAGCCTGCAAGACATTAGCATAACGAACCTTTTGAGCTACTCAGGGAATGCCACCATCCTAAACTGGATGTGGATACCTAGTTCCACTACCAGATAGTCATACTCAACTGCTATCACCCAATATATAGATATACAAGCTCAACTAGAGCCTTTCACTACAACTCAAAGTAATACACAATCTGCATATACTTCTGTACCTTCATTTAGGCTTGGGATCTCATCGAGCCATGGAGATCTAAATTCCTTTTGTGTCAGATAATAGAATCAATCTCAACTTACGTCTTTATCAATGCGTGCCCCACACCAGCATACCAAGCTATCCAAGATAAGATGCTTATTACTGCGTATGCTGCAGCCTACACCAACAGTTTATCCTGGAACTGTCTCAGCTGTGATAATCATTTATATCTCTTTAGGTCAAACGATCCATACGATCTTGCGTGATCTACTACACACCGTATGATCTCCCTATCGACGAGATAAGAGGATAAGAGCGTTTGTGACACATGTTTGTTAATTCAGACAGGAGATGAACATACAACATTTATGATTCCCAGTATATTAACCAATTGACCTTGTACATAATATACCAATCATAATGCTTTTGGTATATAAATCCATCAGTTGTTTAAAGTTTTAGGATGATATTTGTTTATTATGGTTTCGCGAGACTGTTTTTGATATATTGTTTTGAGAATTTTTTTCAAATAGTTTTTGAAGTCTTTCATTTTTACTTTTTTTATTATTCATCTGTATTGTTTTGTTATTCATTATTTGGTATTACAACTTCATTTTTATTAACATGTTCATTTTATTTGTTGTCAAGTTCATTTATGCCAGAATGTGTTGTTACGCTGTAGCCTTACGAAGGGAGAAATTTAGAGTATTGGATGAATTTTATAAACCATTTGTATGACTCAATTGCTAACTATAACAATTCATCAATGAAAAGAATATTTTTCAAGATGATTATGATGCATTTGTTCCTCAAACTATCAAAGTGTTTACTTCCATATTTGGTCAAAACTAAAGGGAGCGACAGTCAGTTAATTCCAAGGAAAGAGAAAGTTGTTAGATTGTTAATTAAACCTATGAAAATGTGTGCTAAACCTAAGTGAATATAAATCAAAGAATCTCACATCATAATGCATAATATAATATCTAAAATGAATATCTTAATAGATATAATGAATCATACTAGCAATACAATGCTAGTTAGATGAAGTATAACTTCAAATAACAAATGTTGTTTTTGAATTTAATGAAGTGGGTTGTAGATAAAATGAAGTACATGATAGATAAAATGAACACAACTGAAGTTCATTCATTGTTCATAATGACTATGTTGCCCTTTAATGAAGTAAAATGAGGATAAAATGTCCCCTTTTTTGTTGAAGCTTTTATGTAATCTGGATCGTTGATATTGTCAAATCTATGAAATATATTTATTCTCATTTCTCACGATAAGAGCTATTCTCACCATAGCTGATAATAAGAATGAATCTCATCCATTAGATCTAAATAAATCAATAGGTGATATTTAATCAAGCAATAATTAAAATACAATCAAGCAACAAGTGAAATATAATCAAGCGACATTGTAATCAAGCAACAACTAAAATACAATCAAGCAACATTGTAAACGCAATCAAGCGGCCTTCTCATTTTATCACGGGCGGAATTTTTATCACCAGATCCAATCCATATATATATATATATATATATATATATAAGGCAATTATTATGTGTTAAAGTTTTCCCAGGTGTTAAATAAAAATAAATATGGACCATTAAAAATCAAAACCAATGCATGTGATCAATTTAAATCTATCCCAGTTCATAAATCTGGACCATTATTATGCTATCATCTAGTATTCAAGGGCAAAAATGAGAAAAATATATATTCAAGTATTTCATTTCGTACAATTCATAAAACATAATATGCATACGTTCAATGTTAAATTGCAATATTTTGGGCATAAAAATGCAGCATATAATTAGAGCAAAAAATGTACTCAATATGAAAATGAAATTTATATGCTTTAGAACAAAAATGCATCTTGTTCAAGTTAACGATGCATCATTTGATGCCAAAAAATGCTGATATTTAGGAACATTTTTTATATGTAATTGATGCATTTTTTTATCCTGAACGTAAATATAATGAAGAACATATACCAACTAAATATAAAATTAACATTTTCGTGCGAATTTTCTAAATTCAACATACGCAATATGGATATCATATGAATCATCATAAAAATACGTTTAATTTGATATATGATTCGTAAAAAATAGATTTGAATCGAGAAAGATATATACAACCCCTTTGTTCGGACATGTTGTTGCTCAGTCTGGAATTTCTTCCTTACCACCACCTTCTTCATCAGAACTGAAATCATTCAGATCATGCTTTGGTGGTTTGAAGTCAATTGGGATCAGAAGTTCACCATCATCGACCACCTCCAACACTTTCTCCAACAAATAGCTTATCTTCAAACCAAACCCAACATTTGTGTCGAAAGTCCCCTTCCTTTAAATCCTGCTCTTCTTTCCGACATAATCTAACAATCATTTGAAAGTAAACTCAACCTAGTTCTCGTGGACCTCATCATCAATCACCATCAACAGGAAGTACTTCTTCATGCTCATTTCGGAGTATGATCCAACCTCGCACTGCAGCATGCGGATAGCAAAATCAGCTATGAACTTGTACAAAAGATCAACTTCATTGATCTTGTGATTTATCTTCCAGCTTGTCTGCACGTCCTCCTTCTTCCATTCACTCCAGTGCTCCTCCATGTGCTCCTTCATCTTCTGATTACCTCCATCTTGCTGATAGGTGTGGATTTGAACTCCATCATTTTGAAGATTGAATACCTCACTAAACAGTTTGGCATTCACCTTCATTATTATACCTGTTGTTGGGATTGTATACTGAAATCATATATGATTAAGTGTTTTGTACATCGGTCTTCATATATGTTGCTGCAACAATACTCGCTATCTGATGAAACGAACATACAACGAACCATAATATCCTATTATCTTGCCTATAGGGATGATCATATGGTGTGTAGGAGATCACAGAGGATCATATGAATCGTTTGACCTAGCAAGATATAAACAGTAACACAGCTGAGACAGTCCCTGGATAGGCTGTCGGTCTAAGCTGCGGCACATCAGTTCATAAGTGAGCTTATCCTAGCTACTTGATGTGTCGGTACATGGTTATGTATTGATGGGATCAACAGTGGGATGTGCCATTCTCATTGACATACGAATGAGCCAGATCCCTAACATACTTCCTATGATCTTAAACCTAACTGAAGGATAAGGGGCACACACAGATTGACCACACTTTGATTTACCAGGGTGGCGAGTCTTACATGTATTCTTATACCAGTATTTTGGGTGTTGGCAGTTTGTGTGTGGCCTGCTTAGGCTGGACGTTTAGGTAAGCATATCTGTTTCAGGATGGTGACATTCCCTGAGGAGCTCACAAGGTTCATTATGCTAAATCCTGCAGGTTGAATTATTTAATTCAGGCTTAAGTGAAAATGAGTGAGTGGTATAACTCAGGAAATAAGAGATTAATTAATTATGGCCGATTGTCATAAGCCAAATTAATTAATGAATGTCTAAAACCTTAAATATGTGGATCATGTTAGTTTGGTGCAACCAGTTCCTAATATATGGGCGAGTCAGCATTGTTACCGAGGTGAAGTTTAAAACAATGTTTTATTAATTAATTATGTTCTGGGTTGAACAAAGAATGATTAATTAATAAAGAGGGCCCACTTTATTATTTTCATCTGGTCCCTGGTTTGGCCCATGAACTGCTCACAACCCATTAGGGTTAGGGTTTCTCCAAACCCTAACACTATATATAGGCCTTCTCTCTATCAAATCAATAGTGGTTATTCAGTATTGAACGAAAATTGAGAGAGACGGCGGCGGCGATCCGGAAGGGAGAAACTGATCGATTTCTCCATATCTCAGATTCAACTTGGTAGATAATCTTCACCAGATTTCCAAGGAGCAAGGGAACAGATCAGAAGATCAGATCTGTAGGAACAGCTATTCATTGCCTGCATTCAGATTCAGATCCAGATCTATTTCATCGTTATTGGTTTCGATCTAGATCTGTAGATCAAACGGTGAAATCAGGTATTCTCTAAATCCATCCTCTGCAATTAATTTTGTAGGAGCATGCATAGGATCGCATTGTTTATTTAATTGAAATTTGTTCCTGGTATCCTAAGAACGATCCTTAGCAAGAAATTCATTAATGGCAACTCGTGTTGTCCATCGTAGACTCAAACCCTACAATTGGTATCAGAGCGAAGTTGATGTTCTTAGGCTCTATCTTGGATAGATTGAAATTAAATAAATATGTATGTTCATGGATGGATTTATATTGTCGTGGATGTTTTTTTGCTCTCGTGGCCTTCTCGTTTTTGGATCCATTTTTACCACGAGAAAATCCGTGGTTAGATTTGATAGGTAAAATTGTAATAGATTGTAGATCTGTAATTTTTGTATTTTTTATTATTCAAATTTGTAAAATTGAGATCCGGAAGAAGAACGAGAAACAAAGAACGAAGAACACGACAACAGTTCAGATTCAGCCGCCGACGGTGGCGACCACGGTGGGTGGCGGCGGCAGGGTTTTCTCCCTGCGGCTGGGATGCGCTCATCTCGCAGCTACTGCTCGCGAATCCGGCGAGCACGTTGAGCCCAGCGAAGCAGGCTGTGGCAGGCGAGAGCAGACAGGCCGCACGGCGGCGGTTCTGTTGTGGCAACTGCTGCTGCGTGGTGCGCGACTACAGTCGTTGGCCGGTGATCGTGCGAAGCCGGTGGGCTGTATGGACGGCGAGAGCAACGGCGAAAGGGGTGGTGCTGCAGGCGGCGGTCGCAAGCAGAGGCAGTGCCGCGCGCTGTGCTGGCGAGGTTCACCGACGACGGGGGTCGCGTGTGCTTGGCACGCTGCGACGGCGGTCGCGAACAGAGGCAAGGCCTCGCGCGGCTGGCTGCGTCAGGCCGGGCTCACGCGGGGTGCGTCTGCGTGCACGCGAGACATCCCTGATGCTGCTGCTGGCTCCGGCGATGTGACTGGGCTGCGGACGCAGGCGGCGGCGATGGCCATGGTGCTGCTGCTGATCTCCGGCGGTGGCCGGAAAGGCAGCGACGGCTAGGCTGCCTGCTGCTGGTGGCTAGGGTTTGCTCAAACCCTAGGTTTTGGCTGCCCGGGCTGTAGCTCGGGCCTGTCAGCCCGGAGGCGGCCCGTAGTCTGGACATTAGGGTTTGGTTCTTGTTTTGGGCCTGAAACCCTAATTCAAAGCCCAGTTGTTGTTAAAGCAGTTCAAATCATATTTCAAGTCCAATAGAGGCCCAGTTTGAAGATCTGTATTGGAATTAAATCTTGTAATAGTTATATTTAATTATTTTTCAGTTGTAATCGCATCTGAGGGGCCACGAGAAATTTATTTGTTTATTTATTTATTCTCTTATTGATGTGATTTATTATGTGCGCACTAGTAAATAATAGGAAAGCATGCCTATTTGCTTTAATTATTTACTTTTATAAGCATGTTGCAATATAATTTTTGAGCATGTCTTATGTGATTTATTTTATGTTTTAAATTATGTCTATAAATTCCAGGATCATATTAATTTATGATGGAATTTTAGATATGACATAATTTATGGAAACATAAAATAATATGTGCGCATGAAACCTTTAGAATTAAAAAATACTAAGCTAGATTTTGGTTCTTTTCTAACCAAGATCATTAGACCTCCACAAATATGGCCTCTCATTAGAAGTAATGCATTTCGAAGCGTAAACTTCTACTTCAGTAGCTTGCGTTAGAAATAATTTACTAGTTCTAATGTGATGAGGTTTCTAAGTAAAACATTTAGTTTAATATGAGAAGTGGGAGCCTATGAGCAAACGTCTACTTCAGTAGCTTGCATTGAGACAACTTTCACAGGTCTCTAAGATTAATCTAAATGAGATAACAAATGATATAAAGGGCATGCGGTATGGGTTGAGTACGTATGCTAAATTGCCCTTTAACATCCGGAGTTAGGATTGTGGTTATTTTGGCTCAGATGTTGCCTGAGCACAACTCATGCATGAGATCCCTGCTTAATATAGGTGAACATGGTCTAAAGATCTCCAATATTAATTTTGCCGGTGGATACCTGGCATGGAGAGAAATTAAAGAACCTATTTTGGTTTGGTCGAGCGTTTGCCGTAAATGTCTACTTCAGTAGCTTGAGGTTGATTAGCTTGGGCAATTGGGGGAAGCAAATTGCATGGTTTTATCTAAAGGTTCTATGCATATTTGTTTCAATTGTTTGTAGTATGTGCTTACTTTAATTCGCTTATTTGTTTTCAGATATGTCTATGAACAATGTCATTAATATCCTTGCTCAAAATCCTCTCAATGGTTCGAATTTCCTTGAATGGAAACGTAATTTGGATTATATCCTTGTTGCCGAAGAACACAAGTGTGTCCTTATTGATCCTTGTCCGCCAGTCCTAGCGGCTGATGCTACTGCCGAGCGGCAGCGGTCCTACGATAAGTGGGTCAAGTCTAATAATGTAGTGAAATGCTACATGATGACCACTATGAGTAAGGTACTGCAGCTGCAGCATCAGCATTATGATAAGGCCTGTGAGATTATGGATAATCTAGCAGTGACTTATGGGGAGACGGACAGAACTGTCAGATTCAATCTCATGAGGGAGATTGTGAGTAAGAAAATGTCTGAAGGCAGTTCAATGAGAGAGCGCGTGGTTGTCATGACTCACCTCATGGATGAACTAACGTTGCATGGTGGTGGTATTGACGCGGAAGCCCAAGTCGATATCATACTAAACTCTCTTCCCATGTCCTTTGAAAACTTCAGGTTGAATGCTGTGATGAACAAGAAGGAGTATACTCTTAATGAGTTACTCAGTGACTTGATGGCAGCAGAATCCCTGATGGAACCCGAGAAAGCAGTTTTGGTCTTTTCCGGTAGCCGGTCTGCTTCTCCTAAATGAGCAAAAACTAAGAGAACGGCTAGGAATAAGAACAAGAAAATTGCTGCTGGGAACAATGGAGTTTATGCTCCAAAGAAAAAGGCTGGGAAAGTTAAAGGAAAGGGAAAGTGTTACCGCTGTGGCAAGCTAGGACACTAGAAAGCAAATTGTCCAGGTGTTAACACCAATGGACGAGGTATGTCATCATTTACATGTCTAGTATCAGTTTTCTACTCCTTGTGAGTAGTGGTTACTGTGAATACTAATCATGTTTTGGCTGCGCTATGCAGAGAATCAAGTTGATGATAATGCTTGAGGATGACTGGACTACCAACTCCAAGGAAGATACTAGAGGTCATTCTCAAGCTGTTGGAGTTATTTGCTTTAAGTTTATGTTAAAACTCTGTTTTTAATTCAAGATCTTTTGAAGCGATATTGGTTTTGTTTTGATAAACCATTTTCATCTATTGTTACGGATTATCAGTTATTCAGATAGAGTTTTTCTATCATGATGAATAACAGTGTTTTCTATTATGGATGATTATCTCTTCATTACTTGATTGCATAAACTATCAGTGTTCTAAGGTATAATTTAAAGAATCTCTGTAGAGATAGGTTACATCAGTCTAAGTAGTTTTAAGTAATTCATGGAATTATGGATCCAATCCAGGTATTCCTAAGAATGGTACTTATGACAACTACTTAGAGGTATAAGATGGTAACCAGACCTTTTAATAGGCGATTGTATCTCTATAGGTTATTTCGTGTTTGCTCTGGTTTGCTGGTTTGAGTCTACTTCCGCAGTTGCCTTAACGGGCATTGATACTGTAATCATTTAAGATTTGGATATGTTTATCTAGTTCACTACAAGTCTTAGTCTCTTGCTTTAATCAAGAGCGTTCAAGACTAAGGTAGAGAATAAGTTAAACAAGACCATAAAAAATTATGGTTCATTCATAATGGTATATCTTAAGTGATGGGGTTTTACAGCATCTGGTAGAGCAAAGGGATTGCATCCCAGTTAACTACACCTATTATCCCTCGATTGGGAAAGTGTAGGTAAAACAAAATAAGATTCTTTAAAAGTTTATAAGTTATGCCAGCTTTGCCAAATTTTTGATTTGGGAACAGCGCCAAAAGCAGTTGTATGTTTACTTAATCTAGTGCCTTCTAAATCAGTTCCAAATACCCTAGCAGACCTTGACTCTGTCAAAAGGGCAATGATGGGTAATTCGGCTGTTAAGCTGATATAGGAAACTGATTGGTTGGAGGAAAGGTTTAAGCTAGTACTGCTTTGTGGGCTATTCCACGTAAACGAAAAAGTTGAATGCTCTGTGTATCCTAGATACAAGCAAGTTGTATAGGATAAAACCATGAATCCAAATATGAGATTGTTCTTTAACGTTCTAGAGAAGACAATTCAAATCCATCAGGAAATACCCGTGGCATATTGAGCATACCTTGGAAGGTATGGTACCAATTGTACAGTCACCTGTGCAAGGTGGTAAACCACAAATTAATGCACCATTAACTGACAACGTAAAAGGAGCATCGTTGCAATGGGAGGTTGCCTTAACAGGCCTATTAGTACTAGTTCGTGAAAACAGTCTCTGGACTTGTTCCCAGCTTGACGAACACCATTGTACTTATCCCTTAATGCGCAATGAAGATGTTAAGACAAACGATGTAGTTTAATGACGTCAAGTCATTGATTCAGAAATGAATCAGTAAAGATTATGGTTGTGTATCAGGATCAGCGATTACCAAATAGCTTACCAGCTATAAGTAACTGATTGATATACAAGGAAAGAAATGCTCGAATGGTAACCTAGTGTATTCGAGAGTCTAGGTTAGTGAGCAAGGTATGTTTCACAACAAGACCTTCTCACTGGTTGCAATTATTAAACCCATTCGAATTCTTTTAATCATAACAGCACATATGAATCTAAATATCTGGAAGATAGATGATGTCATCCATTTTTTATAAGCGGGTACCTTGATAAAAGGTGACGACATCTGTATGCAACAACCAGATAAGTTATGTGCAAAGCATCATGTCTGGAAGCCACGTTAGTTCAAGTATGAACTTAAGGGAGCTTTAAAATCATGAAACAGACATTTCAATATTGTCTATCGAGAATGAGAGTTTCATGTACCAGTTATGTGTCAACGGAAGCGTGGTTTTCCTTGCACATTATGCAGATAGTATTTTCACATTCGGAAATGGTGTGGAGATATTGTCAGGCATAAATGATGGTTATCCGAACAGTTTCAAAAGTAGGACTTATGAGATCTTGGAACATCTTTTGAATTAAAGTCTTGTGTTGTCACAAGAAAAGGATGTTCAGGTATTTCAAGTCGCTTAAATTGATTCTGTGGTGAGTCGTTCATAGCAAGAAAGATTTTTATCTTTCTATATTATAAATGAACGAAGTTAGATATCTGTACAACTATAAGCATGTTAAACAAATATTAGTTCAACTCTGGATAGGCACATTGGTTAATGAATGAGCCTTGTGGTTTGAATGGCATCGGATATCCAGGAGGATCATAAGGAAAGGAAATCGACCTCTAACTATGTCTTGGCCTTGGAGGAGGAGTTATAGGAGTCTAACACAGTAGTGTGTTACGAATTCCTGTATGAAGGCTGAGCTTTTGACAGCTTCATTAGCTTCGCAAGAAGCAGTATAACTCCGATGTTATCCTCTAAAGATGTGTGTTCTGAGTTTGCCTCATAAGGTCAAATGCAATTGTGATCATGTTGGTGCAATGACAAACTCAAGGGAACCCAAGACTCACAAGGTGGTGAAACACATAGGATGTGTAGTATCACATAATACGAGAAATTGTCACAAGAGGTAGGAGTGATTGACAGTATAGACACACTTAATACTTTGATAAAGCAATGGTATTATGCTTTAAGTATAAGTGGGAGATTGTTGGGATTGTATACTGAAAGCATATATGATTAAGTGTTTTGTACACTGGTCTTCATATATGTTGCTGCAACAATACTCGCTATCTGATGAAACGAACATACAACGAACCATAATATCCTATTATCTCGCCTATAGGGATGACCATATGGTGTGTAGGATATCACAGAGGATCATATGAATCGTTTGACCTAGCGAGATATAAACAGTATCACAGCTGAGACAGTCCCAGGATAGGCTGTCGGTCTAAGCTGCGGCACATCGGTTCATAAGTGAGCTTATCCTAGCTACTTGATGTGTTGGTACATGGTTATGTATTGATGGGATCAACAGTGGGATGTGCCATTCTCATTGACATACAAATGAGCCAGATCCCTAACATACTTCCTATGATCTTAAACCTAACTGAAGGATAAGGGGCACACACAAATTGACCACACTTTGATTTACCAGGGTGGCAAGTCTTACATGTACTCTTATACCAGTATTTTGGGTGTTGGCAATTTGTGTGTGGCCTGCTTAGGCTGGACGTTTACGTAAGCATATCCGTTTCAGGATGGTGACATTCCCTGAGGAGCTCACAAGGTTCATTATGCTAAACCCTGCAGGTTGAATTATTTAATTTAGGCATAAGTGAAAATGAGTGAGTGGTATTACTCAGAAAATAAGAGATTAATTAATTATAGCTGATTGTCTTAAGCCAAATTAATTAATGAATGTCTAATACCTTAAATATGTGGATCATGTTAGTTTGGTGCAAACCGTTCCTAATAACGTGGTAATAAAGGGGCGAGTCAGCATTGTTACTGTGGTGAAGGTTAAAACAATATTTTATTAATTAATTATGTTCTAGGTTAAACAAGGAAGGATTAATTAATAAAGAGGGCCCACTTTATTATTTGCATCTGGTCCCTGGTCTGGCCCATGAACTGCTCACTACCCATTAGAGTTAGGGTTTCTCAAAACCCTAACACTATATATAGGCCTTCTCTCTATCAGATCAATAATGGTTATTTAGTATTGAACGAAAATTGAGAGAGACGGCAGCGGTGATCTTGAAGGGAGAAACTGATCGATTTCTCTAGATCTCGGATTCAACTTGGTAGATAATCCTCACCAGATTTCCAAGGAGCAAGGGAACAGATCAGAAGATCAGATCTGTAGGAACAACTGTTCATCGCCGGCATTCAGATTCAGATCCAGATCTATTTCATCGTTATTGGCTCCGATCTAGATCTGTAAATCAAACGGTGAAATCAGGTATTCTCTAAATCCATCCTCTGCAATTAATTTTGTAGGAGCATGCATAGGATCGCATGGTTTATTTAATTGAAATTTGTTCCTGGTATCCTAAGAACGATCCTTGGCAAGAAATTCATTAATGGCAACTGGTGTTGTCTATCGTAAACTCAAACCCTACACCTGCCACTGAGGTATTGAATGATTGTTTTATCCGAGGCCACTGTAACATTTGTGCAGAATTCGACATCCATATAAGGATGGAACCTCTTTGGTCGAACTTCCAGGAAATAGACTATCTATTCCCATTCAGTTTTTGTGGCAGCCATCGGCTTGGGCAGGCTTTTTGCGTCTCATCCAGATTCAAGATCTTCTCTTTCTGGACCCGACCCGCCCTTTTCTGCTCAGGGGTGAGTCTCTCTAGATCATCCATGAATAACTTTAGTACTTGAGTTTATGTAAGATCATGTTGAACACTCTCTGTTTCATCACGACCAGATGTTGAAGTTGATTGCTCTAGATTTTCTGTAATGGTTCTCTAAGGCATGTTTATTGCAAATGATTAGAAGTAAATGAGGGATTGTTGGTCCGGCAGTATTGAATGCTCGAAGGATTTCTGGGTAGGTGAGAATGAATATAGATTGTGAATGGAAAAGAATCCAAAGTGTAACCATCGATTTTAGGTTACCTATAAATAGTATTCGGAATCTCAGTTTGGACGGTCTAGATCGAGGCAACAAAAATTTAATCAACAGCTGGGATGGTACGATGGTTGGACTAGGTTTTATTAATCTGACGTGGTGGAGCGAGGTCTCCATGTGGCACATTCGGATTGGGCGACATCTGTTCAGCATTTAATGCATCGTACTTGATAAGCCACCATTTGAATTTCAAATTATCTATCCTCTCAAACTGAAACTAAGTAGTAAGTAAGTTTCAGTTTCTAAACCGAGAGTTGGAACTCAGTTTAAGTCTGCAACCGTCCTTCAAAGAAATCTAAGTATCCAAAAACCAAAACATAGTTTTCAAGAGTTAGTTTCTCAGTTTCTGTGCCAACAACATTTTTCCACAAAAATGGTTAAGTATAGAGATACGAAACTAAAAACTGAGAAATAGACGAATACTGAAACTGAGAGTTGGAACTCACTATTAATCTGCTTCACTCCTCTCCATATTTGAATTTCACCAAAATTGAACAAATTGATTTTTAAATATCTTTAGGCTGAAAACTAAGAGCTGGGACTCGGTTTTAATCTGCATCTTCACAATTTTACTTAGTATTTGAAAGATAAGAAAACTAGATTCTGAAAACTAAAAACTTGGACTCAGTTTTATTCTGCAACTACTCCTCTTCGATCGAGATCTCTTAAAACTCTAGCAAACCATGTTTGATGCAAAGCTCCTTGAACCGAGTCTCAGGGAGCGGTTTGGTAAGGATATCATCCAATTCATATCAAGTTATAATGTACTCGACAAACACATCTTTCTTCTCGATATGATCTCCGATAAAATGGTGTTAGATGTCGATATGTTTCGTCCTTGAATGGTGAACTGGATTTTTAGTGATACAAATTGCACTCCTTTTATCACATTAGATAGGCACGCATCCATTTTTGACTTCATAATCAAGGAATTGCTGCTTGATCCACAGGACTTTAGCATAGCAACTTGTAGCGGCTACATACTCAACTTTGGTTGTTGATGTAGCTATAGAATGCTGCTTCTTGCTAAACAAACTTATCATCTTATATCTTAGGAACTGACAAGTTCCACTTGTGCTCTTTTGATCAATTCGACATCCTCCAAAAGCTGAATATGAGTAAGAATTGAGAGTCAGTTCATCAATTTTTGGGTACCAAATACCTAAGGACTCGGTTCCTTTAAGGTATTTCACAATCCTTTTCGCAACATCCATGTACGACTTATGAGGATTTGCTTAAAATCTCGCACATACTCCAGCTGAGTAAGAAATATTCAGTCTGCTTGCGGTCTGATATAGTAGAGATCCTATGATTCTTTTGCAACTCGTTGGATTGACTGCCTCTCCTTCTTCATCAAGATTAATCTTAGCACTGGGGCTCAACGGGATCCTCAAAGGCTTTGTCTTCTCAGAATAAAACTTATTTATCAAGTCTTTGGTATACTTCTTCAGATTGATGAAGATTCCAGCTTCGGACTGAATTACTCAAGCGTGCTTCAGCGAGCATGGTCCTTACTGCTTCTTTTACTGTGTGCAATTTTGTCTTTCAAAAAGGCCATCAAGTTGAGGAGTCCTCGGAGTTGACTTCTCATGTGCAATCCCAACATCTGTGTAGAAGTCCAACAGTGGCCCGTTGCAGAACTCAGTTCTGTTCTTTGACCGAATCCTCTTCACAGTCACTGCTTTGTTGTTCTGCACCTGCAACATGAGTTCTGGAAGCTGGAGCTTAACCTTGTCCTTGGTCTACATGATCCTAACCCATGTGTACCTCGAGTAGTCATAGACCACTAAAAGAGTAAACCTTTTCCTCTGATGGTGGGTGGCTTGACTGGACCAAACAAATCCATGTGCCGTAGTTCCCAAATCCTGTTTGTGCTTGCTGTGATGGGGCGGTTCTTGAATAATGCTTTGGTTTGCTTCCACATCTTGCATGCTCGACAGACTCCTTCTTTCTTGAACCCAGTTTGCGGAGGTCCTTCCACCAGCTTCTGCTTAGCCAAGTGTCTGATCGATTGGAAGTTGAGGTGGCTCAATCTCTTATGTAACGACCAATTTGTTCCTTCTTGGGATGAGCTTGTTGAGACAAGCAAGTGTTAGCTTGGCCGCTCTCCCAATCTACAAGAAGCTCCTCCTTCTCTCTAGAATTTGAAATTTTCGTTTATCCCTTCTCCCTCCCTCCACCGATCGTCCACCTCCCTTCACCACCCCTACCACCTTTTTTTTTCCGACCACCGCCGGCCTTCACCGGTAACCCCAGCCGCCGTGAACAGTTTGAGATACCTCCCTCTCGCTAGAACCGTGTGTTCGGGTCTCTAGTACTGTTCGCCTCCCATTCGAAAATTCCTACCACACCACCGTCGTTATTCTCTGAGTTCGCCGCCCTTGCCGGTCCGCTGCCGGCGTCGGAGTCCTGTCCGCTGCCCTGGCTCTCCCGACGAACCCTGACCGCGCGCCGTGCCTCCTTCTTTTTAGGGTTTCTGGGCCGCCACCTTTCCATAAATACAGAAACCCTAATAAAGCGTCGGTTCAGTTGCCCATCGTTCAAATCAAATCTCAACCTGCGGAAATTTTGCAGAGTAGCCTTGGCTTGTATCGCTCCATCCTTGAGTCTCTGATTAATCTTGGACGTGTGATTCATTATTCTGCCTCATTCTCGCCGCAACACCCCTGCTGCTCCTTGGTGTTGATCATACGTCTATCCAGGGCTGAGGTGCGAAGGGTGTTCTATCACCAGGTATTCGGACGTTGAATACCGCCATACCCGGTGCTGCTTGCTTCCCGGCGTATTCACGCATCTGTACGACTCTCGGCGGATAACAGTGTGGTGTGATTGTGATTTGTCTGGGGTGTGACGGTGCATGGTGGACTTGGACCCGTGGTTCTTCAACTCTGGAACACGGCGGCTTATTGTGCCTGGGTCATTCGTTCATATACCGTTCTCTCCACCTACTATATTACCTAGATGCTCTCTCTTCAGAATAGTGGATTGACCGACCACTATCTCTGATTTTTGAGCCTCTGAGTGTTTCGCTGCTGCGGATTGTGATTACTGATCAGGCCCCCTTTTTCTGAGTCTTTCGTTTTTGGCTAACTTTCCCTCCCTAGCTTCTCTCTTCGCTACTTGCAGGATTTGGTGCTCTCTTTTGGCCTTGCTTGGATCTACCTTTGTGTGCCCTTCTTGCGGGAGATGCTCTGACCCTCGCTCGCCTCTCCTACTCTTGTTGGTTAGTTTCGGTGTACCTTGGTAAGTGTTGTGTGTTCATTCTTCGCAGCAGGTATGGTTTTTTTATTTGTGTTTTATTGATTGTGCTCGATCCTGCATTCTTGCATCCTCATTCTTCCATCATTCTTAGTTTTGTGTTTTTGTGAGTCTTTTTGACTACTTTTCGTACATCTCCTGGTGGTTGTTAGCTCCGTGTTCCATCTCTTTAGCGTGTTTGCTTTCTGTCGTGCTTATAGCTTCGTGTATGCCTTGCCATAGTATTGAGATATAGACTTATCTAGGTTACTGTGTGACCTATGTTATGCTGATTGTGTATTCTATTGTCTTTATCCCTGTGCATTGTTCTTGGCTTGCATGTTTCTGGGCATTAATTCCTCTTAGCTGCCACCATATTTAGTTTTTCTTCTCTTCTGTTTGCATGCTCGTGGTTGGTGTGTTGTGATAGCGCTTGCCTATCCATCTCACGCTTAATCGTTTCTGACCTTTTCAATTCCTTTGAGTTCTTTGATTTTCTTGGCCTTAGCTTTCTATCGAGCACCTGGTGTGCACAATCTGGAAGGGTGTTCCTTTCTTATATACTAGGCTCGTGGCTCATTTTTCTGGTTTTGATCCTTACCTCTGAGTCCAGCAGCCTCTTTCTCAAGCACCAGATCAAGGGAGACCCCGTTTACGCTGGCTGATCGCGATCAAGGTGGTGTACACACTGGTGGTGATCCCTTGCTTGTTTGAGAGGTTGTAGGTGACTCTCCTTTTAGCTCTCGAGTGCAGCGAGACTTCTCTCAGTCGTGCACGCTGGTTGGTCTCTGCCCCGTGGAGATTTGTGGTATCCCTTGCATTTTGAAAACTCCATTTTCCATTTTTCAGCAATTTATTTTCTGGTTTTGGCATTTCGTCGAACAGGTGGTAGGTGTGTCGCTATACATCTGTTTAACACTTGCTCTTCGTTTGGTTACTATCTCTGTGGTGTGGGTTGGTGTTTTTAAGCTGTAGGTATGGCGAACCTCGATTCGGGCATTGGCCCTGCTACTAATGGGACGCATGGCCTCCCAAACAACCGAGGTGAAAATCCTTGGTTGATTGGCAAGCTTTTGGAGGAGCCAAATGTTCGTTTTGAGGATACGGTGCTGCGTCATGTTGACCTAAACTGTGAAAAACTTTGTTTGAACAATGATGACTGCATTGATGAAGATAATTTTATGGGTTTCTGCCTTTTGGGATTTTATGGTGGCCGGTTTCCGGGCAAGGAGGCTACGGAAAACGCTGTCAAGCGATGGGCTCGCCCGGTGAAGGTAGCCTATCACCCCAAGGGGTGGCTTATCATCCGATGTAGATCAGCTGAGGATAGAGAGGTAATACGCAATCAAGGTACGCAATATGTATTTGGTATTCCTCTTGTTGTCTGCTCGCTTCCGGCTGATTTTCGGTTTGACTCTTCCCCGGAATTTAAATTTCGCATATGGATTACATTGCCTAATTTGCCGCTTCGATTGTGGAATTTAAATGCTCTTAGTAAAATTGGATCTATGATTGGAGAACCTCTCCAAGTTGATCATCGTGTGCTGTTTAGAAAATCTGTTGCAGGTCCCCGGTTGTTGATTCTTGTCGATGCTTTGGCACCCAGGAAAGAGCATGTGTCGATTGTTATGCCGAATGGCATGGAATTTGAACAGGAAGTTGTTTATGAATTCTTTCCAAGCTTTTGTTCTTCTTGTCGTAGGATGGGGCATACGGCTGATAAATGTCCTAATAATAAGAATACTATTAACCCGGGCACTTCCATCCCTCGTAGGGAGGGTAAGGAGCCCGTTTCTGATGATGCAGATGGGTGGGAGACACAAGGACGTCGGTCCTGGGCTGCAGCTAGGAAAAGAGGGCTGAATAACAAGAATGCTAGCCGTCCGACTAGTAAGGCTCCGGCTGATCCGAATCTTCCCAAATCAGCTCCGAATTTGAGGAGCCGCTCTTTGAGTGTGGCCCCTAATGCTAGGAGAAAATCTGTCGGAACTTGGCGCCGTAAGGAAACGGCGAATGCTCAGGTTGTTCCTAACTTGAAATCGGCTGCGGAGTCTTCCAAAGCTACTCACACTCGCGAGGAGAATCGGGGAGTCCCTTTAAACAAGCATACTTATTTTAATTCTCCGGAATCTTCCCTCTCCTTGGGCAATGCTCATGTTGGTGTGATTTGTGTGCAGGATGGTTCATCGTTAACTCGGACTGCCACCCTCGTCGCCCCTAATGACCAAGATGACTTATTGGAAGATGTTCCAAATCCTTCGGCAAACCTGCAAAAGAGCGTTAAAAACTCCAGAAAAACTGCTGCAGCGAGCCAAGGAAATTTGCTTAACCACGACACTCCGGGATCTGCACCGGCCGCCTCTGAATTTTTACAGCTCCCTAACATGCCTATGGAGATGGCGAGTGGTCGTTTGGGCCAATCGGATGCGGGGGATAGAGCAGAAAATTCGTCAAAGGCAGAGAAAGCTGTTGCTGAAAATGCTGAAAATGCTGCGGCTGCTGTTGGTAAATCCCCCGTAGCCGACCCTGAGGGGTCCCGTACTTCCTCCCCCTATTTTTCCCAGCATGCTAAGACATATACGGAGACGGGAAATCGAATTGGGGGCCATTTGGATGAGGGGGTAAATTCAGAAAATTCAAACAGTTCCTCTCCCGACGCCACCAATAGTGCTGCGAAGGGAATGAGCTTGATTCCCACTACTTCTGTGGATTTGGCTAACTCCTCCCATCCTCATTTGAATGACTCTGGGGAAATATCTCCTACGTCGAGGAAATGGTCAGATGTTGTTCGAAACCCGGAGTCTCCGTCGGGTAGTATCTCTTCTACTTCCCGCCCTTGTACTCTTGTTTCTACTTCTAATTCCTTTCAGGTTTTGGGACAAATTCCACGAGCTGCAAAAGGTAAATTTGGTGTTGGAATTGCTTTGGACAATACAGTGGAAAAGGAGGATGCGGTTACAAGTAAGTTGGTGCACAACACTAGCGACAGCCCCCCCGATTCCGAAGTGAGAGACAAACAAGAGAAAGGTAACACATTGAGGAAATCGGTTCGCATTAAGAACCGTGTGGCTAGAACCAGCTGTCCCCCTACCCTAAGGGGTGTTCGGAGTGAAAAAGAAGGACGGTGGAGATGATTTTTGCAGCATGGAATGTTAGGGGACTGCAGAAGGCCCATAAACACTCTGCGGTAAAAAATTTAATTTCTACTCGTTCTCTTGATCTTGTTATTCTTGTTGAAACTAAACTTAGGGAAAATTCTTTTGCTAAGTTTATGTCTAGTTTCTCAAATTCTTTTCCTGATTGGAGTTTTGTTAATAATTTTACCTTTCGACCATTTGGTAGGATTTTGGTACTGTGGAATTCTCTTCGTGTGGATTTGCAGGTTGTTTCGATTGAGGATCAGGTTATACACTGCAAGGTTAAATGGAAACCCACCGGGTCTTTATTTAACCTTAGTGCAGTGTATGGCTTTAATCCTCTTGCCCAACGAAGGACTCTCTGGGACTCTTTGATCTCCAATGTGTCGTTGGACGAACCTGCTATTGTGGCAGGAGACTTCAACGCTATTTTGCACCCGGATGAGCGGATTGGTGGTAGGAGACCGGTTGAGAAGGAGTATACTGAATTTTCTGATGCTTGTTCTTTCTTGAGTTTGCAGGATACGCCTTCTTCAGGTGTACATTTTACTTGGTCAGAAGGAGGCACGTTCTCCAAAATTGACCGTGTCTTGGTTAATGAAGCTTGGTTTGAGGCGGGCTGGTATTGCAGATCTGAATTCCTTCCCCGAGGAATACATTTTGATCACTCGCCGAGTATTACTTACCTTTTCGAGCAGGTACCTCGTTTCAAACCTCCCTTTAAATTCTCTAACTTGTGGATGGAGCACGATGATTTTGACAGGGTCTTAAAGGACAACTGGAAGGTGGAAAGGGCAGAGTCTGATTGCCAGCGCCACCTTGCAGACAAGTTGGAGGCTTTACAGGGAGTGCTGAAGAGGTTTAACTTCAAGGAGTTCGCTTTCCTCCAGGACAGGGTCAAAGCTGCTAAGGCTAATCTGGAGGAGGTTCAAATGGATCGTGATAGGAACCCACTTGATGGGAATCTGAGGAATAAAGAAATTGAACTCCGTAAGGAGGCGGCTCGCTTGGTCACTGCTGAGTATGAATTTTTCCGCCAAAGAGCACGTGGTATCCACTTGGTTAAAGCAGATAAGTCCACTGCCTATTTTCATTCTATTGTGAAGAGAAAGCATGGACGTAATGCCATTTCTTTTTTATGTGATGCTGATGGCGAGGTGTATAGTGATATGAATAGAATTAGGAATGATTTTATTCAGTTCTATTCTAATTTGTTTGGGCGCTCTGTTCCTCGTACTGCTGTTGTTCCTTCTGTTTTTCTTGCAGGTACCAGGTTAAGCAGTGAAGAGCAGCAAAGATCAGTTCGTTGGGTATCGGCCTTGCAAGTCCGTGAGGCTATGTTTGGGATTGGAGATGACAAGGCACCGGGTCCTGATGGATACTCCTCCTCTTTCTTCAAGAAGAATTGGAGTCTTGTGGGTCCCGAGGTGGTGGATGCGGTGCAGGAGTTCTTTGAGAAAGGGGTCCTGCTTCGCAAACTCAACCATACTGTGGTCTCCCTAATCCCGAAGAAGGCGCATGAGCCTACTGTTGCTGATTTTCGTCCTATCTCTTGCACTAACACTGTCTATAAAACTATTACTAAGATTCTGGCTGATAGGATGTCGTTATTTTTGCCCTCTATTATTAACCCTGCACAGGCTGCTTTCCTACGGGGAAGGAATATCACTGATAATTTTCTTTTGGCGCAGGAAATAGTTAGAGGCTTTGAGAAGAAGACGCAGAGAAAAGGAGTTGGGCGGTGCTTATTGAAGATTGATCTACAGAAGGCCTACGACTCTATCTCTTGGGAGTTTCTGTATGAGGTCCTCCACGGTTTGAACTTTCACCCTCAGTTCATCCATTGGATTATGATATGTGTGACTTGCCCTACGTTTTCGTTGTTTATGAATGGGGGGGTGCATGGTTACATTGAGGGTAGGAGGGGTCTGAGACAGGGTGATCCTATGTCTCCGATTCTATTTCTTCTGTGCATGGAGTATTTGTCTAGGCTCTTATCTGTCAGGATTAGGGACTCTAGATATGCGTACTTGCCAAAATGTGATTCGTTGAATATTACACACCTTATGTTTGCTGATGATTTGTTGGTGTTTGGCAAGGGTACTGTTGCTGGTATGCAGGTTGTGGCTGATGCCCTCAGGGAATTTTCTGCGACGTCGGGACTTGTGATTAATAACCGCAAGTCTAACATATATTTTGGGGGACTCAGTAGGTGGGAGGAGGAACAGATACATCAATTGTTTGAGTTTCCAGTGGGGACTTGGCCGATCAAGTTTCTGGGGCTTCCTCTTGCTTCTCACAACCTTTTGAATGATCAATATTCTCCCCTGATTGATCAGATTACGGGGCTTATTCGGAGATGGTCTAATAGTTCTTTATCTCTTGCAGGTAGGGCGGAATTGATTAGAGCTGTGGTGCAGGGGGTGGAGAACTATTGGTTTCAGGTCCTTCCGATTCCGGAGGGTGTGATTGTTCG
The DNA here is from genome assembly GCA_026898455.1 of Plectranthus barbatus. Taxonomy (NCBI): domain Eukaryota; kingdom Viridiplantae; phylum Streptophyta; class Magnoliopsida; order Lamiales; family Lamiaceae; genus Plectranthus; species Plectranthus barbatus. The sequence continues at coordinate 95,189 of JAPKLW010002136.1, forward strand.
GATTAACAGGCTGGTGAGGACCTTCCTTTGGGGAACTAAGTCTTCGCCTGTCGCCTGGAAGACGGTCTGCACCCCAAAGGAGGAGGGGGGTCTGGGTATTCATGATGTGAAGAAATGGAATGATGCCCTTTTCACGAAGGTGCTCTGGAATATACATAAGAAGACGGATTCATTGTGGATTCGCTGGGTCCACACGGAGTACTTGAGGGGAGATGATCTATGGACTTTTAATATTAACTCTCGAGACTCTGTGTTTTTGAAGAGGATCTTTACTCTTCGTGATTCTCTTTTGCAGGCTGCTTCAGGGGATGCGGAGAGTGCGGGCAGACTACTTGATAGGATGTTCGCTCAGAAAGGGGTGACTGCCCCCTTACGAGTTTTGGAGGATTAAGGGGACTCGGCGCTTTTGGCACAAGACCATATGGAAGTCTCCTATCCCTCCTCGTTTTTCTATTACCCTTTGGTTTATTTTACATGGCAGGCTTAAGACTAGGGACCGCATGTGCTTTTTAAGTGATGATGTGCCCTTGGTCTGTCAGCTTTGTGACTCTGTTAATGAAACCGCTAAGCATCTCTTTTTTGAATGTAGGGAAACCTCACGGGTTTGGAGGGATGTGCGGGAGTGGCTTGGACTGAAGCATAGGACATCGACCGTGGAAGCTGCGCTGAAGTGGTGCCTGCGGGAGAGGAGCTGGTCCAAAGTCTTGAAGAAAGCCCGTTATCTTGCTCTGGCCGCCACGGCGAACCATATCTGGCATGCAAGGAACAAGAAAGTCTTTAATGGTGCTCCCTTTGATGCCGCTGCAGTTGTGAAGGGCATTAAGGAGGACGTTTTTCGTATTCTTTACTCGGTGTTCCCGATTGATGAGGTTGTTGCTCATCTTGACTGGAATACCCATTAGTGGTCTCTTCTGTGTTTTCTGTTGGTTTGTGATCATATCGATAGTGTGATGTGGGTGGGCTGACCTAGTTAGTATGCCTACATCGCTTGGTTTTGAGTATGATGAAGGGGGATGTCGTGCTGACCTAGTTAGGATGGCATTTCTCTTTCGGACCCAGGACTACTATCGGTATGATCGTTTTGGGTGGTTGATTTCTGTTGGGTTATCTCGGTAGGTGTGAGATTTGGGCCATTGTTGGGCTGGTCACCTTATAGTGTGCTTAGATGTCATCTTTCTACCGGGGTATGCCCCGTGTACTTGTATTTGCAGGGTTAGATTGCTTGTCCCGATGGTCACACTGTTTGTGAACCTCGGGTGTCTGTTTTTATCCCTGGGGTATGCCCCTGTGCTGCTGTAAGGTTGCGGCCTATACTCGGTTTACATTTATGCTATTATTTTTTCACCCAATCTACAATATAAAGGCTTCTTTCCTGATTCCTTTGAGAATGATCTCCTTAATGTCCTTGTGTTTGATTAGACATTCTGCTTCGACAAAGGTCACCTCGTTGCCGCTCTGGATAAGCTGACTGATACTCAACAAGTTGTAGTTGAGGTTGGTGACCAAGAAAACGTTATTGATGGTGATTCCGTTGTATTCCACACATTCCTTGCCTATGAGTCTCCCCTAGGAATTATCTCAAAACACAATAGGGGGTCCTCTCGTCATTTCCAGCTGCGATAATGATGTTTTCTCTCCGGTCATGTGGGCTGAGCACCAACTATCTAGAATCCAAGCTCTCTTCTTTTTCTTGAGCTGACTCTGGTGACCCTGTACCTGCAACACAAATGAAGTTAGATTTTGGGTACGTGAACTTCTGCGGGTCTTGCAGGGTTAGTCTTTTGGATCTATCCCTTGGGAATCCAAACTTGTTTCACCTTGAGAACATGTGATTTCTTCTTAACCTTACTCTTCCTCTTCTAATAGTGTAAGTTGTTTGGATGCATGTGGGAAGAAGTAGTGTTTTTGTGTGAACTCTTACGAGAAACTGAGTTTCCTAGAACTGAGTTCCAAGGAACCAAGTGTCTAGAAACTAAATTTCTGTTTGAGTCTCGAAAACCAAGTCTGGGGTGATTAGTCTTCCTAGCCCTTGAAAGAGAAAAATGGTTGGGCTCAGACCTTGAGTAGGTGTCCCTCCTACTCAGATTAGTCCTCTTTTCATAAAAATTATGATTTAAGGACTTTGGATTTCTGGAATCCAGATGCAAAACCGACTTCTTACAAAACTCGGTTTTAGTTGCTGAAGTGGGTTTCCTTGCTTTAGGGACAGATTGCTTAACCCACTCTTAGGCATTGTCGGCTTCACTTCATGTTTATTTAGTTTAGAAACTAAATTTTTTAAAGCTTGCGGACTGAGTTCAGTTTGGAAATTAACTTTTTCCTTATGCCCTGATCGGCCAAAATGGAGTTTTTGTCAAAGCTGACGGCTCCTTTACCTAGAAAGTTAACTTCCAATCTGGAATTTCATTTAAAATGGTGATCTGAGATCTTTCCAGTTTAAGAAGTGGATGCATGATTGCTCGAAATATTTTCAGAGAAACTCAGCCCTGATTTGTTAGATAGGTCTCTTTTAATACTCAGGACCTCTAAAATCTTGCTAGTGCTAGAATATAGTGAGCAAATAAGTTTCTAATCACTAGCAATTTTTAGTTTTAATGATTCGCATTCCTGAGAAACATTTTTAAAATTTTCAAGTAAACTAGAATGCCCTTCTTTAAGTTTAGTTAGCTCCTCACTGAGTGACCTCGATCCTTCGAACTCCTTAGTCAAATCAGAATCCTTAAGTTTTAGTGAGTCATTTTCTCCAACTACAGCATTTTTTAATTTGTAAAATTTTAAAAGTCTTTGGAAAGGATTTCAAGAGTGACATCATCTGAATCTGAGCAATTTGATTCAGTGTCCTCTTCGATGCATGCATCAGAAATAGAAAGTATGTTAGGAATGGTTACCAAGTTTTGAGTTTCAGTTTCTGCCTCTTGTTCTTCTTCTTCGGCATCTGATTCTTCCTCTCCAAAGTTTGGCCATGAGCACAAGGAAGGCTTCTTGCTCATCTATTTTTTTTTTGTCCTAGTCCAACGCCTTGACAACCAGAGCTTCCGGTAGGGATCGAAGAATCAGTTCCAGGGCCACAACTTCTAGATGAGCATGAGCTTTATCTTTGGTAGTTCACTCAGCATAGGGTTTCTCTATGATCTCCGAGCCATCGCCTCCTCCGAGCTGAGTGTTGATTTTTGTAATCTTGATGGGTCCATTGTTTATGATATTTGCCATTTCTGGATGCATGTTACTCAGCATGATCAAGGACCTCTTCCTCCAGAAGTTGTACGTCTCCGGGGAGTACTTTAGAAGCTTCACGGCATGAGCCATCTTTATACTTGAGCTTAAACAATAGAACACAAAACAAGTACAGGGAAAAGAGATCTGGTCCTAAGCGACTCAACACAACCAGTCAGTCAATAAAGAAAACCTTGGCGCGTGATACCACTTGTTAGTCCCAAAATTAGTGTATGAAAATATGCAGTGAAAGTTAAATTAATTTCGCACTTGTTCCTAAAACTGACTGTGACTCAGTTTTCAGTTTTTATAAACTCAGATTAGTCTCAGGTAAGTTTTGAGTTTCAACTTTCAGAATATACATTTCAAGACTTGGCCAAGTATTGAAGGTTTCAAATAATCAATTAAACTTAGTGCAGAAACTTAAATAAAACAAGTAAATAACTCAGGATATTATAGTGGTTCGGAATCAAAGTCCTACGTCCACTCTTCCAAATTTAATTGGGAATCCACTAAGACTCAGAGTTGCAAGACTTCTCACGATCTATGGTTAGCCCGTCGAAAATCTCCGTTATTCGGTCTGTTGAAGTCACTCGCCCAGAAACTCCTTGTAAATCTGCTTCTTCTTTAGGTTGAAGTGAGAACCCACCCAGCAGCCTTCAAACTGGACAATTGGATATTTGTAGTTCTTCCAAGAACTCAGAAAGGTTGGCTACGCCTGTGATAATCTAATTTCTAGAGTAGGAAACTGACTGCTATAAATATTACTTGAAAAGTAATATTCACCAAGTAATAGCTTCAACTTGGATCTTCAGCCTCGTGCACTTTCATAGATGCACAGTGAGAATAACTTTAGTTAGAAAATTAAATCTCGTGTTCAGATAACACGAAATGATAGAGAGCTTTTGAGTAGAAAGTTTGCCAAATTATCAGCTCAGTTTTGCGTGGGATTTTTCGATGATGATTCTGCCAAAGTGTTGAGCAATTTATAGGTGTTGGGGCGATGATTCAAAATTCTTCACGTTAGACACATCGATCCTTTCCTTGCCCTTTCCTATGACGTAAGAAATACGAGTAAATCCTCAATGATAATAGATTATCCATAATCTGACACATCAAAATAGTTCCAGACTCTAAATCGATCTTGGTCTTCTCAAGTTGAGCCATAGGATAAGGATATGAAAGAATGATTCAACAATTTGGTTTGACGAACAAGGTAGTCAAATGCTAATTCAATAGCTCGTGATTCAATACCGAGCGTAAACTCACAATGGAAGTTCATGATTCAACTTGATTGAAAAACACGAGAATTTGTCAAATGACGGAACATTCTTCAAAGATTATGATTGAAAGAATTTCAAAATCAATTATGAATCATTGTGCATCGCTTGAGAGTATGAGAACTCGTCAAGTTGTTTCAAGAGAAGATTAAGTTATGATTAATCAAATCGAACAATCGAAGATGGTTTGAATTCGATAAGGTTTCAAAGAGGGTAAGAAAGAAAAGAATAGTTATCAATGTCGATTGATAAAAGAGATGTCAAATGATATCGAAGATAAGTCGACCGACACAGAGTGTATGTTGACCAATGTAGCCTTGTCGACCGAAATAGATGGGTGTCGAGCGATATACATGCATTGACCGAGATGAATGTGTGTTGACAAACATAAATGTGTCAACCGATATGAATCGTGTGTCGACCGATACAAGTGGTCGACGGAAAGGAAATAGAGCAATGACTTCGTGTCGACCAACATTCATTTGGCATCGACCGAGATAGACATGTCAACCGATATAACTCTCGTATTGATCGATACGGCCGCGTTATCCGATGCAAGCCTTAAATCGGTCGAAATAGAGGCTATATGCTTTCCGGCGGAAATTCTTGTTTTTGGCTCAAACAGTTATCCGGGCTCATCCAATTGATTTCTAACAACACCAATTGGTTAATTATAACGAGTCTAGATATGTATTTTAACATCAAAACATGTTGGAATCGAAGCATAACCTCAAAATATCCAAGTAGGGCAAATATACTTAAAATGCTTCAAAATAACTAAAACTCAATTCCTAGGTCGATATATCATTTCTAGGCTCATAATTAACATGATAAACATGCATACGTACTCATAAACTCAAAATCAAACCTAGATCATAACATTCATAAACTAGGGCTTAAACCATAACATGTTTAAATCAACAAAATAGCTAGAGGGAGGTTCGATTTATACCTCCTTGACGTTTCTAAACATTCGTGAGCTTGATCAACCTTTGATTTCTCGATTTCTCACTTCAAAACAAAAAGGAATGGAAATTTAAGGTTGGAAATGGAAAGGAAACGAAGAGAGGATTCCGAAAAGGTATTGTTTTACATTGAAAACCCTTCGCCGGAACCTCATCGGAGCCTCATTGGAGCTTGCCGGAATCTTCCTAGAGAATTCTTAACGAGAGAGAGTGAAATGGTGGAGAGAGAGAGGAGGTTATATTTATAGAAGGGAGGTGAGGGTAAATTTGAAATTACCGAAAGTTAAAAAGATTAAAGTAGTTGTCACATCGGTCACTTTAACATCACCTCACATCAACTCCACATCTCTTCGCGTCATTGCACGGCAGACCGTGATATTTCATCGATCCATGAATATTTATCGATCGATATTATCCCGATATGAAAATTTTGGTGACCCGAATAATTAATCGGTATTAATTAATAATAATTAATTTCCTCCAATAAAATAAAGGTGGCACATAAATAATGCTAAAATAATAATTTCCCAAAATAAATTGATCGCAAACTCCCAAATTAATTCGATAGAAATATAAATTTCAGAAATTCGATAATTACATTGAAATTTTACGAGGTGTGTTACATCCTCCTCCACCACAAAAAAATTTTGTCCCAAAATTTTGGCGAAATCACTTCTAGGTTTAGCTTTTCCATTTCCTTGATCAAGTTTTCTTCATGCATAATTACAGCACAAGCTTTGGCTGGAGCTTTTCTGCTCAACGCATCAGCTACTGTATTAGCTTTTCCAGGATGGTAATTAATGATCAAGTCATAATTCTTCACTAATTCCAACCACCTTCTTTGTCTCATATTCAGATCTTTATGCTCAAAGAAGTACTTGAGGCTCTTGTGGTTAGTGAAGATTGCACATCTAGCTCCGTAGAGATGATCTCTCCAGATCTTTAGCGCGTGGACAATGACTGCTAATTCTAGGTCATGAGTTGGATAATTTAATTCATCCGTTCTCAGTTGGCGTGATGCATACTCAATCACCTTGCTTTCTTGCATCAATACACAACCCAGACCGTTCTTGCAGACATCTGTATACAACTCATAGTCTTTATCTTCTTCTGGTCCTGCCAAAACTGGGGCAGTGGTTAAGAGTTCCTTTAAGCGTTCAAAACTTGTTTCACACTCTTTAGTCCACGTATATTTGATTCCTTTCTTCAAAATTTGCGTCATTGGTCTGACGATCTTAGAAAATCCTTCAATGAATATACAATAATATCCAGGCAGTACAAGAAAACTTCGAACTTCATTGGGTGTTTTAGGAGCTTCCCACTCCTTCACAACTTGTATTTTTGTTGGGTCCACTTTTATTCCTTCTGCAGACACAATGTGTCATAGGAACATCACTTCTTTCAGCCAAAATTCGCACTTGCTAAACTTAGCATACAGTCTCTCCTTTCGGTGGGTCCTCAAGACTGTTCTCAAATGTTCTCGGTGTTCCTTTTTACTCTTCGAGTAGACAAGAATGTCATCTATGAAGACGAGAACAAAATTGTCAAGATATGGATGAAACACGTAATTCAAAAGATCCATGAATACTACTGGCACGTTGGTCAATCCAAAAGGCATCACTACAAACTCATAGTGACCATATCTTGTCCAAAAGGCTGTCTTCGGAATATCTGTTTGACGTATTTTCAACTGATGATATCCAGATCTAAGGTAAATCTTTGAAAAGACCTTTTCTCCCTTAAGTTGAGCAAAGAGATCATCAATTCTCGGGAGTGGATACTTGTTATTTAGAGTGAGTTTGTTCAATTCTCAATAATCAATGCACATACGCATAGATCCGTCCTTTTTCTTTACAAACAAGATAGGTGCTCCCCAAGGCAATACGCTGGGTCGAATGAATCCTTGATCTAAAAGCACTTGTAACTGCACTTTCAACTCTTGCAGTTCCTTAGAAGCCATCCTATATGGAGCTTCTGCGATAGGAGATGCACCTGGTTCAAGATCAATAACAAATTCCAATTGCCTATCTCGCGGCAATCCAGGTAGCTCATCGGGAAAAACATCTTCTAATTCTCTGACGACTTCAACGTCAGTGACAGTAATGTCCTTCTTGTCATCCTCATTCAGGTACACAAGGTAAGCTCGGCTATCATTTATGCTGGCCAATCGGTATGCTTGCATTGCGGAAATTAACAGAATCCTGGTTCCTTTCTGAACTTTGTACAAATGTAAAAGTTCTCTTCCAGATTGTCCAAAGGACACAATCTGGTCCTTGCATCAAATGGTAGCATGGTACTCTTCTAACCATTCCATTCCTAGTATGATGTCCACGTTTCTCATTTGCAGGACGTTCAAACCGTTGGCTCTTAATACATATGCTCTAAAAGAAATTTCTAGGGTTGGATAAATAAGGTTCCAGATGGCTAATCCTTTGGTTGGGGTCACTATGCACAAGTCGTTTTTTTTCTCTCGGTACTAAGCCCTAGATTTTGAACGCAATCTTCGGATACAAACGAATGCAATTCACCATTATGGAAAAGCTTAATAACTGGCAAATGATCGATCAATCCCATACCTATCAGGTTTCCCTGATCTTCTTTCCCTTTCGGTTGTTCCAGAGCATAGGCTCATCCTTGTCGTGCTTGCTGTTGAGCTGGTTGTCGTTGTTGCTGCTGAGGCATTTGTTGGATCGGCTTTGCTTGGATAGCGCGGTTAAGAATGTTTTGTGGTTGCTGCTGGCCTCGCAATGCACACAGTTGACTGTTACCTTGATTGTTTTGGTGCTGATTGCGAAAATCTGGATGATTGTTTCTCTGGAGACACTGTGATGAATAATATCCCAGACGTCCGCAGTTGTAGCAGTTGGCACGATAAGCAGCGCATTCCCTGATGGTCTCTTCCACAGTGATTGCAGCGTTTGATGGTGAAGTTTCCTTGGCGGTTGATCCCTTGATTCTTAAAGTTCCTTTAATTTCTGGCTTGATTGTTGCAAAAATTCTGCTTGCCTTGCCAATTCCTTTTTGGTCCGGCTGTCGAAGTCTGCGGGACATCTTCTTGCTTTCTTTTTGTTCCTGCTTTTGCTGATTGCTCTGGTTTGTTGGCCAAGAGGGCTGCTCGCAAACCATTCTCCAGTGCTGCTTCAATGTTCAAGGCTCGCTGCAGTGCGTCCTTGTAGTCTTATCCGGTCAGGCAAGCTACGGAAGCTTGGATGTCTGTCCTTAGTCCAGACATGAACTGGAGTGCCTTCTTCTGCTCAGTGTTCACCGCGTTTGGAGCATACCTCGACAGACTATTGAATATGTGGTCATATTAAGTTATGGACATTTCTCCTTGTACCAGGCGATGAAATTTTGCTTGTTTCTGTACCTGGTAAATCAGAGGAATGTATTTGGTGTAGAATTCTTCCTTGAAATAATCCCAAGTTAGGGCACCCTCTTGCTCAGGGGTTAGTGTTTTCAAGTGGGTGTCCTGATATGTGCGTAAAAATACCTTTATTTTGATGTTTGTGCATGCATATTTGCATTCATTTTACTCCCTTATCATATGCTTTTGAGCTCTTTTTGTTGTGTTTTCATGTTTCGTGTGTTTCTGATGGTGTAGGTTAGGTTTTGGGCATAATTCGACATTTTGGCTAAGTTTTTGAGGAAATTTACCCGATCTGAGAGTTAAAGGCATTGGAGATCGATCGAGAGGGAAGGAAAAGCAGCAGGATGGATTTTAGAGAAGTATCCCGGGTGATCCTGCAGAGATCGGTCGATCTGTGCAGTTCAGAGATATTTCACGATCGATCCTGCAGAGACCGGTCGATCCGAGCATTTAAGAGGCATATCCCGGGCGATCCAGCAGAGCTCAACCGATCTGCCATTTTAGAGGAAGATTTTGTCAAGCCAAATCTATCACAGCTGATCCAGAGCGGGTTGTGTGGTGGTTTCTCTGTTTCAGGACCCCTCTGGCGATCCGACCTCATCTCAGGCGATCCGAGGCTCTGCTAGCTCATTCTAAAAGGGGGAAATTCATATTTTATTAAAAATTTTATCAGTTTTACACGAAAATTAGTTAGATTCTCTCTACACTTCCATCTTCTATCTCCTTCCAAACCTAATCCAAGGTGTCTAAGAGCTAATCCAACCTCAGTTAGTGAAGATTTGAAGAGTTCAAGGGTAGATCAAGATCAAGATACTCAATTTGGGGAAGAAATCTCTCTAAATCTATCAATTTTAATGGTTTGTTTACTATTCAACATTGTAATGATCCAATTGATAGGTATGGTGTTCTTAACTTCTTTTGGATGTTGATTTGAATAAAGATGTGTGATGATTAGGTTGAATTGTTCATGTTTTCCTCCCTCTATGAGATTTAATCATGCTAGATCTTATTCCTATTCACCTAGGTGTAGGTAAAGAGCCAACTTAGGTGATAATTGACGTGAATATTGCAGCCAATACGCGGATAGGAGCATCGTGATTAACATGTTTTCTTTTGTTCCTCGATCCAATCCATATGCGGAGGAAGGGCATAGGATGATGATTTACGTGCCATAGGGAGTGAGTTAGAAGCTAATAATGTAGCTGTTTGAGGTTTCTAACATTATCTACGGTCAATTTGTCGTTATATGGGATTGGCTAGATTAGTGTAATAGTCCATCCATTTAGGGATTAAATTGTGTTTTCATCTAAGTTAAACCTAATTGGAGCACATTTGCATTCTCATCAACATCCATTCTATCTCTCTTGAGTATTTGTGAATCTTGTTCTACCAAGCTTTTGAAGAATTGGAAATATTTCTCTCGTTTACCAATTGTTTAATGATATTCTGTGATTGTTGCTTTAAAATTGTTCTAGTTTAGTTTACCTACAAGCTTAGATGGTTAGAATATAACTCAACGACTTTTGATTTTCCTAGCTATAAAATTCCACACAATTAGATAGTAATCCATAGGGAGAAACGAGTTAGGGACCTGGATTGATATTATTACTTGGTTTGCATTAAAATTGAGCAATCATTTTAGTGTCCATCAAGTTTTTGGCGCTGTTGCTGGGGAACTTAATTAGTAGGTCTTTGGATGTTGTTAAAAGTGTGGATATTGTAGGCTAGGTGTTTGTTAAATTGTCTCTTTGATAGTTTGATATTGTTTGTTGTTAGTTTTTACCTTGTTGTTGGATTTGTGTCTTTTGTTTGAGATTTGCTTTATGGAATTGTAGGTGGTTTATGTTAACGAGATCAAAAGCTCGTTTGATTGAAGAACAAAAAGTTCAGTAAAGGTGTGAAAGGATAGAAGTTGAATTTGAAATGGAGGACCGGCAACATACGGGAAGGATTGATGAGATGGAAAGACAATTGAAACTCATGAGGGCTATGATGAATGAAAGAAATTAATCGAGACGGCCATTACAAAACTTATTTAGACCTCAAGGGGAGCAAGCAACCAGGGGGTTCCGTTTGGAGCAAATGCTACTCAATTTGAGGCATGGGACCGGTTTTGGGATCTACTCCGGAAGTGTCCAAGGCATGGGTTCTCACGGAGTCAACGAATCTGTCAATTCTACGGAGGTCTCAACTACGAGACTAAGGTGTTAATGGATGCCTCATCAGATGGAGTGTTCCTCGACCTTAAAGAGGAAGAAGCATGGAGGAAGATTTAGAGAATAGCTAATAATAGCTGGCAATGGCTGCGGGAGAAAAAAAAAGTTAAGGCGGTGAGAATAATAAGAGAAAAGGATGAGATTGAAGAGTTGAGAGCTCAAATAGCGGCAATGCAAGAGAAGATGGAAAGGTTAACTTGGAATAAGGAGAGGAGGATTATTGAGCATGGAGAAGAAGTGTACATTCCAAGTCTTGATTGGGAACATCAACAACGGAGAGTTTATGAGCCAAATAGAAGAGAATATCTATATGAGTTGCAGCAAGGGGTGTCCTAAATTACAAAATCTATATGGGATAGATCAAATCATCCTTGTCTTGAGGACATAGAAAGGAGAGAGAACATTGAATGGAAATATGACAAGTACGAAGGGATGTTGGAGGAAATTAAGTCCCAAATTTCAACTCTTGCACAACAAGTAAGTAGGAACGAGGAAAAATGTACTTAGGAAGGGGCTTGTGGAGCAATTACCACTCGGAGTGGATATTCTTATGAAGGGCCGGCGAAGGATGCTCAAGATGGGGAGAAAGAGAAATTAGTAGAGGGAACCGAAAAGAAGGTGACTTTTAAGGAGGAAAAGGAGTTTGTGTCAAATGATGAAAAAGCAAAACAAGTTGTAGAAGAAGAGATTTCGGAGACTAAGATTCTACCTCCTATGCCCTACCGTCAACGATTTGAGAAAAGTAGGAAGAACAAGAAATTTGCTCGATTCCTTGAGCATACAAGTAAGATCCAAATTAACCTTCCGTTATTGGAAGTTCTTCAAGAGATTCCGGGGTACATAAAAATGTTGAAGGAAATGTTCACTCAAAAGAGTAAATATGACATTGGAGAATATGAAACAGTGAATTTGTTTGAACAATGTAGCGTCGTGTGATATGTGCGTAAAATGACCCTTATTTAAATGTTTGTGCATGTTTGTTTGCACTCATTTTACTCCTATTCATATGCATTTGTATTCTTTTTGTTGTGTTTTCGTGTTTTTGTGTTTCAGATGGTGTAAGTTAGGTTTTGAGCATCATTCAACATTTTCGGCTTGATTTTGGAGGAAAATCACCCGATCTTGCAGAGATCGGTCGATCTGGGCTGATCAGAGAAGAATTTTGGCCGATCCAGCAGATTTCGATCGATCTTAGAGTTCAGAGGCAGATTTCGGGTGATCTGTGCAGTGCTCGAATGATCTGCTATTTCAGAGGCAGATTTCGGTCGAGCTTAGTCTATCTCGGCCGATCCTGTGCGTGCTGAGAGATGATTTCTTCATTTCTGGACATCTCGGGCAATCTCGTTTCATTCCGGGCGATCCGAGGCTCTGTTAGCTCACTATAAATGGGGGAAAAGTGGTTATTTTCATAACTTTTGCAAATTTACACCAAATCCTCCTAAATTCTCTCTACGATTCCAACCTCCATCACTCACCAAACCTCACCCAAGCTGTTAAGGAGCTAAACTATCATTCCTTGGTGAAGATTCGAAGGATTCGATGGTAGATCAAGTCCAAATACTCAGATTGAGAGAAGAAATCCTTGTACATTCCTTTGAAATGGTTTGTTGTCAAATTCAATTTGTAATGAACCAAATCTTAGGTATGATGTTCTAATATACTTTCGATGTTGAATTAAATAAGAATGTGTGACAATTGAGTTGATTTGATGTTGTTAACTTCCCTATTTGAGATTCATTCATGCTAGATTGCATTTTATTCACCTAGGTGTAGGTATGAGTGATACGTGCGTAAATTGACCTATATTTTGGTGTGTTTGTGTGCTTGTTTTGGTTATTTTACGCCCGTATCATAGGTTTTTCTTCATGATTGGTTGTGTTTTGGTTTGGTTTTCGTGTTTTGTGAGTTTCATGTGTGTAGGTTCAGTTTTGAGCATAATCGAGCATTTTCGGTGGAGTTTCGGTGGAAAATCGCACGAAGTTGGAGGTTTTGAGGTGTCGCTTGCCCGAGCTTGTGCAGGCTCGGCCGAGCTGTATTTCAGAGAGCTCGCTCGACCGAGCGTGGGCAGGCTCGGCCGATCCGTGGTTCAGAGGGTTTAATCGACCGCGCGGTAGCAGGCTCGGCCGAGCCATGGTTCAAGGAAGGCTCGGCCGAGCGTGGTTTGGACCGGGCGAGCATTCCTGTTTCTCAGCATTTTTGGCGGTTTCTAACTTCGACCGGGCGAGCCATTCTTCGACCGGGCGATCCGAGGGTCATTTTTCTTGTCTATAAAAGGGGGAGAATTGAGATTAGATAGGACTTTTGGCCATATTTCATTTTTAGAAGTTAGAATTCTCTCTCACGATCGTAACTACCATTCTTCTCATCTACAACCAAGGAGCTTCAATCTCATTCCTTGGAGGAAATTTGAAGGATCAAGCTTGGTAGATCAAGACACAAGACCAAATTAGGGAAGAATCTTCTTTCTATTCTCAATTGTAATGATTTTCAACAATTTCTACTTTGTAATTGCACAATTGATGGATATGATGAGCTAAACTTCTATTGGATGTTGAATTGAGAGAGGATGCATGAAATTGGAATTGATTTTTGCTTGTTTACCTTTCTATGTGTGATTGGAGCATGCTAGAGCCTTTTCACAATCCCTAAGTGTAGGTATTAGCCAATTTAGGTGATGATTGATACGAGTATTGCAGCCGTTACGCGGATATGAGTGTCGCGAATTGCATGTTTCCTTGTGTTATTTTATCCAATCCATGTGCGGGTAGATGGCATAGGGCGATGATTCACGTTCCTTTTGGAGTGAGCTATAGCCGATAACGTGACTGTTTGAGGTGGTAGTTTCATCAACGGTTGGTCTACCGTGACTGGGGGTCGACTAGGGTAGGGTGAGAGTTCATCCTCATAGAAATTAAATTGTGTTTACAACGAATATCGATCTAATGGATTGCATCCAAACTTGATTCAACATCCTCTTTTCTTTAATTGCATACTTCGTTGTCTTGATTTACCATTGATTGGAGATTGATTGAGAATATTGTGGTGAAATGATGATGATATGTTATGTTTGGATTAGTTAGATTTACATTGCTTTCTTAGGATTTTAGACAAAACTCAACGACTTGAAATTTACCTAGCTACCAAACTTCACTCGGTACTTTAGTACTCTAATAGGCGAAGCGGAGAAGGAACCGGGTTGACAATTTATTCTTTGACAAGCTCTTTAGAGGGTGAACTTCTAGAGGCACGTCAAGTTTTGGCGCCGTTGCCGGGGAACTTCAATTAGTAGGTTGATAGATATTAGGAGAAAAGTGAAGTTTGTAGACTAGGTGTTTGTGTTTTTGCTTGTGAGAAATTTTATTGCTTTTTGTTTGTTGATTGGTTGTTAATTGCTTTGGCTTGATAAAGTTGTTTGTTGTTTGATTGGTTTCCTTGGTGGAATTGTAGGTGTGTATGATAACGAGGTCCAAGGCTCGCGAGCTCTTGGAAAGGAAACTACACCAAGACCAAGGAAGTATTGAGATTGATTTGGAAATGGCTAATCCGGGGGAAGATACCATGAGGATTGGAGAGTTGGAAAGACAAATTGAATTGATGAAGGCATTGCTCAATGAGAGGAATGGTCCTCGTAGGCCACTCCAAAATCTTTTTTGACCTCAAGTAGAGCCGTTAACCGGTGGTTTCCGACTTGGAGTAAATGCCACGCAGTTTGAAATCAAGCCTCAATTGGTTCAAATGATTCAAAATAATCAATTTGGAGGACATGCTACCGAGGATCCGAATGTGCACATATCCCAATTTTTGGAAATCACGGATACCATCAAGATAAATCAAGTTCCTCAAGACTTGATTCGGATGCGATTATTCTCATTTTCATTGAGAGATTCGGCAAGGCATTGGTTTGAGGGTCTAGACAAGACAAATATAGCCACATGGGAAGAGTTAAGGGAGAAGTTCCTCTTCAAATTTTTTCCACCAAGTCTAACCTTGAAGAGAAGGGCAGATATTACCTCATTCGGACAAAGATACGATGAACCTCTATATGAGGCATGGGATAGGTTCCGAGAGCTCATACGGAAGTGCCCAAGCCATGGTTTTTCCAAGAGTCAACAAATATGCCAATTCTATGGTGGATTGGAGTCTGAGATGAAAATGTTGTTGGATGCGTCTTCGGGAGGAGTGTTCCTTGAATTGGAAGAGGATGAAGCTTGGAGTTTGATTGAGCGGATAGCTAATAATAACAGTCAATGGCCAAGGAGAAGAAGGGATTACGACGAAGTGAACACAGTGAGAGTAGCAAGTGGTATAGAAGTATTGCAAGATCAAATGGCTTCAATGCAAGAGAAGATCGAGATGTTAATGTGTGAAGTCGAGAGACGAGGTAAGGGATATGGAAGCGATGTGTACTCTATGGGAGTGCCATTGAGTGGATATCAAGAATTGAGGAAGGAGCCGTACGGTGGAGACTTTTTATTTGATCCATGGGACAATAGGAGTGTGACATCACAAGTGTGGGAGAACTACTTGAATCCTCTATACCTGGAAGAGGAAGAGTGGATGCCGGAAGTGGAAGAAAATTTTGAGTGGAAGTGTGAAAGAAGTGAGACATGTTTGAAGGAAATTAAATCACAAGTGGCGTGTATTGTGAATCAATTAAATCATGAGGAAGAAGGTCCGTTGGAGGGTGCTTGTGGAATAATAACCACTAGAAGTGGATTGTCTTATGATGGACCGAAGCAAGTTACTCAAGAAAGTGAGAAGGAGAAGGTTGATGGAGTTATTAAGAAGAAGGTTATGTTCAAAGAAGAAGAAGAAGTCATACCGCAAGAAGCTAAAGAACAAGATGCATCGGTAAAGAAATCCACTGAAAAAGAAGCAATTCCTTCCATGCCCTATCCTCAACGATTTGAGAAGAGTATGAAGAACAAGAAGTTTGCTAGATTTCTTGAACATTTGAGCAAGATTCATATAAATCTTCCTTTACTAGAGGTATTACAAGAAATGCCGGGACATGTCAGGATGTTGAAAGAGATGTTTACTCAAAAGAGTAAGTTTGGGATTGGTGAATATGAGACGGTGTACCTATTTGAAGAATGTAGTGCAGTGATTCAAAGGAAGATGCCATTTAAAAGGCAAGATCCAGGCAGTTTCACTATTTCTTGTGTGATTGGAGGAGTTGAAGTCACTCGTGCTTTGTGTGATTCCGGAGCTAGCATTAATCTAATGCCATTGTCTTTGTTCAAGAAATTGGAAATTGGGGAGATTAAAGCCACCACCATGACACTTCAAATGGCAGATAGGTCCTTGTCGTATCCTAAAGGGATTGTTGAGGATGTGCTAGTAAAAGTGCGAGATTTTATATTTCTGGCTGATTTTGTGATACTTGACATGGAAGATGACGGAGATGTTCCTCTTATTTTGGGAAGGCCGTTTTTGTCCACTAGAGGAGCTTTGTTTGACATGAAACATGGCCAACTAACTTTTCAATTTGATGGAAAAAGAATCACTTTTTCTTTTCCCGAAGTCATGAAGAGGCCATGTAGAGATAGTGAGGTGGTGAATGAAAGAACATTTGAGAAGTATGAGGGGAAACTTGAAGAGACTCCAATGCAAGAATCAACAGTTGTCAAGCCATGGAATGAAACAGATCAAGAAGAGAGAGTTTCAAAGGACACGAGACTTTTTCCGAGGATGAGTGGCAATGTGATTAATGAAGGCATGGGGGATAGGAATTCAAGCTTTGTGATGAAATCTAAGGAAAGTGTGAGTGATGAAGTCAAAGAAAAGGAGATAGAAGTGGTGCAAGAGGAAGAACCACAAAAGGAGGGTGAAGTGTTACCTCAAGAAGATGAGGAGGATAAGAGCACCAACAAGTTGGTGCAACATGAGGATTGTAAGAAGAACGGTGATAATGAGATACCTTCACCCGAGTGAATTCAAGAAATTCCAATTTTTGCACAACTATTCAAAGAAGACAGATTGAGGAGATGTAATAATCTTGATGTTGTATTTGAAAGGTCATTGGTGATTGAGACATGGTTAGATGGGGTGTTAGATAGCATGCTTGTGTTGAGAAAATTTCGAGTAATAATGAGTGTGAGTTTGGTTGGAGGTAGCGTAGGAAGAAGATCGATAAATGAGTCGCTTCCAAGCAATATGCGATCGGTAGAGAAAGTTATACACAAAGTTCACAAGATTTTTGACAACGGATGATTCGGTAAGGTCGTCTAGCTACCGAGGTTAAGGAAGCGCTTGTTGGGAGGCAACCCAACCAATTTTGTTTCTTTTGTTTAATATCTTTTAGTTGCTTTTATTTTGAATAAATGATTAGTTGTTGGTTTTATGTTTGTAGGAGGAGCTACAAGATCGAGAGGAGTGACGATGCACCGTCCACCGTTTTTGCAAACTTAGTCTCACTTGACTAAGTTTGGGGGGATGTGCCGGTAGCCGGTGCCTTGGTTTATTCTTCTCTATCCCTTTATCATCATTATCACTTTTCTTTAGTTTGTGTGTTTAGTTTAGTTGATTTGAATAATGATTCGGAATTCGATTTGGTTGTATTATGATCTACTTATATTACTATGGTTGTGGATTTGTTGTGAATTTTTTGGATGATTTGGTGATTGAATGGATTGATCGTTTATGGACAAGTTTACTTGTGCTTAATTCTTTCTATTTGGCATTGGTATGTGGAATGCATTGTGGTTTGGAATGAATGGTGGAACTTGTGCATATTGCTTTATTTTTGTTGAATGCTTGGATTGTGGAAGTTGGTGGAAATGAGAACTTAATTGGCTAGTTTATGCTCAAGTTTTTGGTGGTGTGTTGTTTTGAGTAGGTGCAAATAAGGAATGGAGAGCGGAGATCGTGCCTACTGATGGGTAACGCTTTCTATCGTTCTTCTACCGTGTAGTTTTAATTGCATTGTGTTATGGTATGTAGATTGTTTGTAGGAATGTTGTTGCTTGTGTGTGTGTGATGAACCCGAATTAGACTTGAGATTTAATCATGATTTACTTAGGGAAGTTTGATGCCTACTTTAACCAATGATAGAGCGGAATCTAGTTTTCAAAGCATGTTTTAAGTTTAACTTTTGAATTGCCGAGTTTTGTATGTGGTTAATGCATAGGACTTGATAAAAAGCCGTGAAGTTTGAGCTATGATATTGTCATATCTATTTCGATTGTGAGTGGCAAGATTGAGAGTACGAGATCTAGAACTTGCATCCGTTCTCTATCTATTGGCATGAGTGTGTAACTAGAAAATGATCTTAGGCCATCATTTCTTAGTCCTACCTTTCACACCGGGAGTATAAGGTGATTGTTATCATGATTTTGCCCTTCATATCTTTGACCCCCGTGATTGAGCTTATTTGGTGAATCTTCTTTGATATAATTAGGACCATTATTGGGGGGAAAGAGTGTATGAGGGTGAATACGGTGATGAGAGTTGGGTTGGGAATTGATTGGAGTTGTATTGATGAGAAATGTTGAGGCATGAAAGAGTGAAATGAAGGATTGTTGTTGATCCTAGAAAAAGGAGCACCTACAAAATTTTGGTGCAAATGTTTGAAAAGAAAAAGGAGGCACCCACAAAATGAATGAATGATGGTGCTAGAAAAGAAAAGAAAAAAAAAATTGTGTTGTGAAATGAAAAGCCTTGGGGTTTGTAGTGGTTCGAAAAGAATAAGTTTGGGGGTTTTGGGAAATTGAGAAGTTTAGTCACTTTGGCCCAAAACCACTCACCTTTTAGTTAGCCACGTTACAACCCGTGTAAAGACCTTTTTGATTCTAGAAACTAACTCGTTGTAGTATAGTGGTGAGAATGGATGCAAGCCTATGGAAATCAAGCTCGATATCTAGTGAATGTGTGAATCTCATCATCCCTAAACACGTGAGGGAGTGCTTTCATTTCTTGTATCCGATCTTGATGAGTGGTTCATGTCCTTGGCATTAACCTAGTTACAAAGTTAGGTGATAATCTCGTTTTACTTAAGAATGCTAAGATAACTTTGATGAGCTATGAGGAATCACATGAGGTAGGTTGAAGACTTTTCTTTGTTTTGATTGAGGACAATCAAAGGTTTAAGTTTGGGGGATTATGATACGTGCGTAAATTGACCTATATTTTGGTGTGTTTGTGTGCTTGTTTTGGTTATTTTACGCCCGTATCATAGGTTTTTCTTCATGATTGGTTGTGTTTTGGTTTGGTTTTTGTGTTTTGTGAGTTTCATGTGTGTAGGTTCAGTTTTGAGCATAATCGAGCATTTTCGGTGGAGTTTCGGTGGAAAATCGCACGAAGTTGGATACGAGCATGTAGGTTCTATGTGTGATTGGAGCATGCTAGAGCCTTTTCACAATCCCTAAG
>JAPKLW010002137.1:0-37815 GCA_026898455.1 Plectranthus barbatus
TTCTTGGCGAGTTGCATGCTGAACCGGGCTATCACAGTATCCACATAGGATGCCTGGGATAAGCTCAACATTCTTCTCTTACGATCTCGTAAGACCTTAATCCCAAGAATGTAGCCAGCTTCTCCCAGATCCTTCATTTGGAACTGTTCGGACAACCAAACTTTGATTTTGGACATCACTCCCTCGTTGTTTCCAAATAGGAGTATGTCATCAACGTATAGTGCAAGGAAGACCACGCTCCCACTGACACAAAGTCGGTAAACACAACTTTCGTTTTCCAACTGTGCAAATCCATTGGATTTAATCACATCGTTGAAACGTAAGTTCCACTATCTTGAAGCTTGCTTAAGTCCATACAAGGACTTCCTAAGCTTCCAGACAAGATGTTCTTCGCCCTTGCTTATGTAACCCTCGGGTTGCAGCATATAGATGTCCCTACCTTCTTCAAGGTAACCGTTTAGAAAAGCGGTTTTGACATCCATCTGCCAGATCTCGAGGTCCATATGCGCAGCTATGGCAAGGAGTATCCGGATGGATTTGAGCATGGCTACAGGTGAAAAGGTTTCGTCATAGTCAATACCCTCTTTCTGACTATAACCCTTTGCTACCAGCCTGGCTTTAAAAGCCGTTATCTTTCCATTCGCCCCTTACTTTCTTTTGTATACCCATTTGCACCCTATGGCCCTAAAGCCATCCGGCAAATCAGTTTTCTGGTATACATCCATAGCAGTTATGGATTCAATTTCTGAATCTATAGCGACACGCCATTTGGCAACATCCTTGTCCTGCACTGCCTCTTCGTAAGCCAGTGGGTCAGAGTCCTCATGTCCGTCTTTCGGGCTCAAGTCCGAAGACTCACCCACGAACATGTACCTTTTTGGCTGTAAAAAGACTCTCCCACTGCGATGAGGCATCGGTGTCGTGTCAGTAGTAGGTGCAGTAACTTGTGGTCCTGCACCTTGCACTGAAGAATGTGTCTGTGGTGTTGTACCTCTCACAGGTGCATCCACATCTACACGTTCCCCTTCCCTTGGAATTGCATTCTCGTTCTCAATTTCTTGAAGAACGATATCACTCCTTGACCTGTGATTACTCACATACTCGTCCTCCAAGAATCTAGCGTTGGTGCTAACAACGACTCTTTGACTCTCAGGACAGTAAAAGTAACCACCTTTCGTTTGCCTGGGATACCCTATGAACAATATTACTTTTGACCTGCTTTCTAACTTATCAGGTTCCTACGACAGTACGTGTGCCGGACAGCCCCATACTCTAAACTTGCACAAACTAGGTTTGCGACCAAGGAAGAGCTCAGAAGGCGTCTTAGGAACTGATTTAGAAGGCACCACATTAAGCACGTAAGCTGTTGTTTCCAATGCGTAGCCCCAAAACGAAATTGGTAAGTTTGCATAACTTGTCATTGATCTTACCATCTCTAGAAGAGTCCTATTTCTTCTTTCAGCTACACCGTTTTGCTGGGGAGTACCCGGTGCAGTCCATTGGGATGTAATCCCATTTTCTGACAAATATTGCAGGAACTCGTTACCGAGGTATTCGCCACCGCGATCAGATCGCAGCGACTTGATAGTTTTCCCGACCTTCTTTTCTACCTCAGCCTTGAACTCTTTGAATTTCTCAAAGCATTCAGACTTGTAGCGAAGCAGGTAAACTTATCCGTACCTTGAGTAATTGTCAATGAAAGTGACGAAGTACTCGTACCCTCCACGAGCCTGCGTGGACATCGGTCCACATAAGTCAGAATGGATCAATTCCAACACTTCCTCTGCTCGAGACTGACTAGCCTTAAAAGGCCTTGTTGATATCTTGCCCTCGATGCAGGACTCGCAGACTTGATAAGGTACAACCCGGACTAGGTCCAATGTACCGTCAACTGCAAGTCTCTGAATCTGCTTCAAGTTGATGTGACTCAGTCTCAAGTGCCAGAGATATGTAAGATCCTCATCAGAAGAAGTAAGTTTTCTCTTCCTAGGATTATCAATTACGGATGAATTACATGCAATACTTAAGGACAAATTTGATCAAAGCAACATGGAGATTGTAAATCAACATACCATAATGGACAACATTGTTATTACCAATGATAAAATAATAAATAACAAATATCCATAAAAGTTGATAAAATTTCTCCTGCCGATAAACCACGGCCCACAAATAAATTCTCAAATGTACTTTAATTTATCACAACATAAGGAAAAGAAAACTCCATGAAGCTCCGTCATAAAACGCTGCCTTCATCCAGTTTGGTATCTTCTTGCCATCACTCACCAGCCTTGTCGGCACGGTCCCCTGCAAAGTACAACAACATGATCAACAAGTCAGTGCTTACAGCTCTAAAAGAGCAACAACTAACTCTAATCATGCTTACAGTTATACATGCAAAATGGCATACCTTGTCTAGCTTTGTTGGCTTGACAATCTTTCCTCCAGTGTCCTTTCTTACCACACCTGAAGCACCTGTCCCTTTCAGTCGCCACCTTAGGCTTTTTCCCAGCCCCACCATCCTTCACAGGTGTTTTCTTGGCCCACTTCTTAATCCCTTTCTTCCGCTTCATACTTTTCGGTACAGCAGAGAGATTACCAGAAGTGGCCAAGGCAACCTTCTGAGGGTTCATGACCGATTCAGCTGCCATCAAGTCATTGAGTAACTCGTTAAGAGTATACTCTTTCTTGTTCATGACAACATTCAGTCTAAAACTCTCAAAGGGCTTGGGTAGAGAGTTCAGTATGATATCGACCTTAGCCTCAGCGTCGATACCTCCACCATGCACAGTTAGCTCATCCATGAGGTGAGTCATGGTGACTACGTGCTCTCTCACTGAGGTTCCATTAGTCATTTTCTTACTCACGATTTCTTTCATGAGATTGAACCTGACTGCTCTATCAGTTTCCCCATAGGTCGTCGTCAGACTTAACATGATGTCATAGGCATCCCTATGGTGCTGATGTTGCTGCTGCAAGACTTTCGACATAGTGGTCATCATATAGCACTTGACTACATTGTTCGATTTCTCCCACTTGTTATAAAAGTCTATATCCATTTGACTGGATTCAGCAGTTGGCACTTCGGGACGAAGTACTTGCAGAACGAACATATGTTCTTCTGCAATCAGGAGGTACTCGAGTTTGCGTTCCCATTCCAGGAAGTTTGGACCAGTTAGAGTGTTTTGTGCGAGAATATTGATGACATTAGACATAGACATATCTGAAACAATAAAGATCTTAAATAAGAACATACATGTTGAACTTCGAAAACAAATGCATTGAAAACCTTTTAATAAATCAAATACAAATGTTTTCCACTAATTGCCCAAGAGTTCCCACCGCAAGCTACACTCGTAGACATTTACGATGTCACCCTCAACCAGAACTGCGTGTTTTAAGCCCCAATCCATTTAATTTCACTACCATGTCAGGATGCTTTTGACACTATAAATTAATAATTAGTGAAAACCTTAGACCAAACCATCTCTCAAGAACAGGGATGCAATTCTTGCATTATATTCTAAGATGCTTCTAAGTAATTAACCACAAATTTAACTCCGGTCAAAAGAGACAGTTTAGCATGGCACGTAACCATGCCGCACAGCCCTTAAAGCTTTTGTTATCTATAATTTAAATCAATCCTAGAATACTTGTGAAAGAGATCTACGCAAGCTACACTCGTAGACGTTTACGCAAAGCCCTCCCACTATTCACATGATTTAAATTGTTTGTCTAGAAATCCCAACAACCGTACCCATGCACCTCCGGGAACTAGCAAGCTACACTCGTAGACGTTTACAAGAACGAGAAATAAACTTACAGCCTAGGACCGCTTTGTGGAGGTCTATTGATTTTAATTAAAAAATCTGCTTAGTATTTTTCTTTTAAAAGGTTTCTTTATGCGTACACATAATTTCTTTGTCATTATATTTTCCAAATTTTTGCATGTAATTAAACAAGCCCAAAAATTCCCAAAATATAATCCAACAAAAGAAATTAATCACATAAGCATGCTTGGAAAAGCTGTAAATAATAAAAGCGATAAATCATGCTTTTCCTATTATCTACACATGCTTAAATTGCGCACATAAATAAATCACATATCATACGAGGATAATTAAGGCAAACGAAAATTCCTCGTGGCCCCACAAAATAGAAAATAATATCTATCTATTACAAATTTGAATTTTGAATTAATTTGGATAAATCCAAATCTTTTCAAATCTTCAATGGCCTTCAAATCTGGATACACCAAATCTTTTGGATTTTTAGGCGTTTGTGATCTGATGTTTTGCCCTAACCCTAATGCAAACCCTAGGGTTTACACAGGATTGTGCAAACCACCAAAACACGAGCCACCGCGACGGGACAGCAGCAGCCGACGACAACCGAAACCGCCGCCGACCGCCAACAGCCGCCGCCGCACGCCCGCCGCCGGCCACCCGCGCCGCCGCGGCTCGCTGTCGCTGTCGTCGCCCGCGGCTGCACGCGCGCGCGGCCTCCAGCCGCCGCCGTGCACCGCCCTTCGTCGGCTCCGTCTTCGTTCTTCGTCCTCGACCCGTCCAAATTGAATTTGAAAAATTACAGAAAAACTATTCTAATTACAATTTTTCAAATCTACACTAATCACGGATTTTCTCGTGATTTTACAAAATAGTTCAGCCCTACACGGATAAACCACCGCGGGCTGAATGAACGAGTTGCCACGAGGAACAAAAACCAAACATCCACAAAATAATAAATTCATACATGCATATTGAATTTAATTATGAACAACAGAGCCATAAATCAGAAACCTGGCTCTGATACCAATTGTAGGGTTTTTCCGTGAACCGAATCACCAAAACCAAACTGAACCGGATCGATCTATGGATATTGCTCATAATTAAAATTCTCAAAGCCCTAGCATGCTCCTATGAATTTAATACGAAGAATTGTGGATTTAGGGTTTACCGTAACTCCGTCGAGTCTGATCCGATCTTTTGCGTTTGAATTCCAAATTCCAATTCAACCATGCAATTCGATTTTATCTGCGGAATCAGATTTTAGAACCCTAATTTCTTAAATAAAATAGAAAATAAAGAAAAGAAAGAAATAGAATTTCTGTTCTCCAGATCAGATCTTCAGGGCTGTGTCCCGGTGCTGGTCAGATCTACTACTGGTGAGGACTCCGTAGATCTGTGACTTGAGCAGAACCAGAATCGAAATTCTCCTCCCTCTCTCTTTCAGGATCGGCGCCCCTCTCTCTCTCTCTCCTTAGGGTTTCAACTGATTTGAATCTTAAGAAAAGTGGCTAGGGTTTCAGAGAGTGAGAGGTCTATTTATAGACCTAGGGTTATAAAACCCTAGTGGGCTCCTGGGCTTAATTCAGCACACTTATTGGGCCAGACCTGGGACCTAATGCAAATAATAAAGTGGGCCTATAAATTAATTAATTCCCATGTCCACAACCCAAGACACAATTAATTAATTAATATTAATTCTTTTTCACCATAGAATTAATACTGACCTACCCCTTTATTACCACGTTATGAGAACGGGTTGCATTAATTGAGAATCCCCATATTTAAGGTTACCGGACATCCATTAATTAATCGGAGCCTCTGACAAGCTCTAACTACAATTAATTAATATCTTATAATTCCTGAGTAGTACCACTCAAACCTTATCACTCGTGTCTGAACTTAATCAGCCTGCAGGACTTTGGCACGATGAATGTTATTGAGCTCCTCAGAGAATGTCCCCATCCTATTACTCGGATATGGTTACCTAAGTCCAGTCTCAGGCGGTACTACACGAACTGCTGTTACCCAAGATGCGGATATACGAGCACGTTACTTAGGCTCTCCACCATGGCAAGTCAAAGCAACAGCCAACCCGTGCAAACCCCTGAACCTTCGTTAGGGTTTGGACTCAATCAATATAACGAGATCTTGTATTTGCTGATGTCAGACAGGCGAATACATCTCACTGCGGTCCATCAATACGCCACCTCTGCGTACTAGCATGTCAAGTAACCAAGACAGACTACTTATTCCGACAATGCCGAAGCCATCCGGACAGACGTATCCTCGTACGCTGTCTCGGTTGTGATCAGGTTTATGTCTCACTAGGTCAAGTGATCATACTGTCTTCTGCGATCTACAACACGCCGTATGATCGTCCCTATCGGTGAGACAAGAGGATACCATTGTTCATACATGTAAGATTGTTAACAGATAGGAGAAATAAACCGTTGTATACTCATTGTAATAAATGCTTTCAGTATACAAAACCCATCATCTCCTTCTTCAGTAGTGGAGATCCGGTTGCACTCTGCTTTCTTCTTGCTCTTGTCGATCACAAAAGTGATCTTCTCGTCATTTCCTCGGAGTGTGATCTCACCGCCTCCACAGTCAATGAGAGCGGCGCTAGTGTCGAGAAAGTCACGCCCCAAGATCATGGGCATGTTCTCGTCTTCCTTCATCTCGTGCACCACAGAATTTGCAGGAAAAATGAGATGGCCCACGCGAATGAGCACATCCTCTAGTATACCTTTTGGGCGGGACACAAATCGGTCCGCCATCTGTAGGGTGATCGTCGTGGGCCTCATCTCTCCGATGTTGAGACGCTTGTAGATGGATTACGGCATCAGGTTGATACTGGCCCCAGTATCGCATAGTACTCTCTCGAACGTGTGTCCTCCAATCTCAACCGGAATAGAGAAGCATCCAGGATCACTTCTCTTGATGGGCACCTGCTTTTGAAGTAGCAGGATGCACTGCTCGTGGATCTTCAACGTCTCGTTCTCCACGAACTGCTTCTTTCCACTCATCAATTTCCGAAGGTACTTCATGTACCCTCGGATCTCCTTTAGTGCTTCGATCAGCGGGATGTTGATGCTGACCTTCTTCAAATTCTCCACGAATCTGGAGAACTTCGAGTCCTCCTTCTGCTTCGCGAACCGCTGTAGGGAACGGCAGAGGAGGGGATTGATCTTCAGACTGCTGCAGCTTTGTACCTGGAGTAGACTTCTGCGTCGATCGACGCGGGGCGGCGTCGATCGACGGAGTTCTTTCTTCAGCGTCGATCGACGCGGAAGGAGCGTCGATCGACGGCGACTCCTCTCCTGTGAAATCTTGCTCTTTCTCACCTCCACAGTCCTTCACGGCCATCTCGGGACCCTTGTAGCTCGTCCCAGATCTCAGAGTAACGACATTCACTGACTTCTCCTTTGCCGGGTTCATCTCTGTTGTGCTTGGAAGCTGTCCCGGCTTATGCTGCTTGCTGAGAGTAGCGGCGATTTGGCTCAGTTGGGTGTCCATCATCTGCTGATGTTTCGTCATCAGCTGCATGTGGTTGGCCATCCCCTTCACTTCAGTTTCTACTTTCCCAAACCGATTATCCGAGCTCTTGATGAATTTCTCAAGCGTCTCTTCCAGCACAGATTTCTTTCTTTCCACAATCTCTCCTCCAGTACCTACATCAAAACCGGGTGGAGGGTGCTCTGCCACAGAGGGGTTAGAATATGAAAAACCAGGGTGAGTTCTCCCATGGTTGTAGTGGTACCCCTGATTGCCTCCTCGGTAATTATTCTGATAACCACCTCCGAGATAATTTACTTCTGCTCCGGCAGTTCCAGATGAACTGCTCGCCCCCCGATTGATGTAGTCAGCCTCCACGGGTACTATGGCCATGTTCGGCTCTGCTGTAGTGGTAGTTGTGGCTTTTGCTGCTTCCAATTTTGCAATATCTTCCCGGAGCTTTTTCACTTCAGCAACCACGTCCAACTCTGGCTTCGTCTTGACTGCTTTGACTGGTAGTAACTGCCTCTCGGTCGGCCACTGATGGCTATTCAGAGCCATGTCTGCTAAGAGTCTCATTCCATCGGCTCCACTCTTCTTCATTAGGATTCCACCAGCAGATGCATCAACCAACTCTTTCATGTGCGGGCCCAGGCCTTTGTAGAAATGACAGACCTGCATCTCCAAATCAATCCCATGCCCAGGACAGAGTTGCAAGAGCTCCTTATACCTTTTCCAAGCCTCATGTAATGATTTGTCATACATCTGTTTGAATGTAGTGATAGCAGCTTTCCTCTTCAGCAGCAGGCTCGGCGAGAAGTAGTTGGTGAGGAATTCTGCTCGAAGCTCCTCCCATGTCCCAATCTGACTCTTGTCTAGTCCAGCATACCAAGAGCTCGCCTCGTCTCTGAGTGAGAATGCGAAGAGTTTCATTCTGATGACGTCTTGGGGAACTCCATTTTGCTTTACAGTGTCGCACAACTCTATGAACAAATTGAGGTGGGCATATGGATCTTCGATGGCTCTCTCCCCAAACTGGTTCTGCTGCACCATTTGGATCAGACCTGTGCGTAGCTCAAAGTTGTTGGTGTTGACGCCAACTCTGAATCCGGCCTCTTCTTGCTGTGGAAGAAATTGGTCCAAGATGGACCTCTGTGGAACCACTATCTGCCTGCCATTCAGTTCCGCCAGTCTCGCAGCTTGTTCGGCTTGAGTAGCCTGGGCTGCTTGAAGTTGTGCTCTCAGCTGTTGTACCTCATTCACAAACTGCCTCTGCTCTTCAGGATTCATATTCTGCAGAGGTGCTTCAGGATTCTCTGCCATCTCTCGTTGTTTGTCTTTTCCTTTCTTTCTGATTTTCCTGCAGGTTGCTTCAATTTCAGGGACAAAGGCCTCGAGTGTCTTTCCTTTGGCTCGCGTGTTCATGCACCTGTGCAGAAAAAAGGTAGAAATCAGTCGGCGTCGATCAATGCAAGGTGGGCGTCGATCGACGCTTGACGCAAATAAGAAAACTCACACACGCACACGTACAGAAAAATAAAACTCAATCCAGCAAATCTTAGAACGAACTAGTAACAAGATAAAATCTAACAATTCCCCGGCAACGGCGCCAATTTGATCACTGCTTTTTCTAACAGATTAATTACAATAACAGTGGCAAATAAATTTGTAAACCCTAAGGTTATCGATCCAGGGGAATTGTGTGGGGAAAATATACTATGTACTAATTATGATTCTAAAATCTATTGTTTGAGTAATTCAAAATTAGATTTTAGTTTTATAAAACTAAAGAGAACAATACGAAAAATTAAAGGTTGTGAAATCAGATTAAAGAGGCACAGATTCTAGGGAAGAAGTCTTATTATGGATAACATGTAGGAATCAATTAATTTAATAGGTGGAATACTGCAAGAATGCTATATTTCCTTGTTTGGCAAATATAACCTAGATTACTAATTAGTGATTATCTCCGCTCGGTCTCAAATACACCAAATTAGTCAATCTGATAAGCAAATCAGTTCAATTCCTACAATCTAGTACATCTGTTTGGATAGTGTAGATGTATCATGCATTCCTAATCCCACTATTAATATTCACCTCTCGGTCCTTCTATCAATAGCTAGACATCTAAATTAATTGTCACCTCTCGGTCCTTGAATTAATCTAGAATTATGAAATAAACACAGGAATCATGAACCCAATTAATTAATCATAACATGCATCCATAATAATATTCAAACCCTAGAACCCGCTAGGGTTTCTAGCCACTCATCGCAGATAGAAATCCAAAAGAAAACATATTAAATTGCATAACATAAAGAACTTACTAGAAAATAAAAGGGTTTCTTGTTCCCCAAGTCTCCAAACTCCAAAAACTAAATTGCAGAATGAAAATATGAAAAGAGAACTGAAAAATATGAATGGTAATCTCTAATAATCGAATTTAAGGAGGTATTTATAGAGGGGAAGGTGTATCCTATCAAATCTAGGGCTAAAGATATGATAAATCTCGATTTTGACAGATTTCCTGCGCCAGACCAGCGTCGATCGACACCAAGCAGGCGTTGATCGACGGCGGTTTTCTTCTCCGGCGTCCTCCTGCGCGGTCTCACGGTTTTGGCCATAACTTCCTGTCCCGAACTTCGATTGACCCGATTCCAGTTGCGTTGGAAAGCTAACTCGAAGCTCTATCCATTTTCATGCTCCAATAGCCCGAATTCCCTGTGTGGAGAAATCCATCACTGCTACTCTTGCACGTCACTGCTTTCGGAACAGTTTTCAGGTGATTTTGGCCTAGAAACTGTGAAAACACACCATAACCCGCATAACACCACCAAATATTGACTCATGCACATAATATATTAATAAACTCAATAAGACTACATAAAATAGTGGAAAATAATATAGATAAGCGAATAAAATAATGAGCTTATCAATATTCGCATCTTAGGTAAAAGCAGTTCGTGCAGTACCGCCTGAGACTGGGTTTAGGTATCCATATCCGAGTAATAGGATGGGGACATTCCCTGAGGAGCTCAATAACATTCATCGTGCCAAAGTCCTGCAGGCTGATTAAGTTCAGACACGAGTGATAAGGATTGAGTGGCACTACTCAGGAATAATAAGATATTAATTAATTGTAGTTAGAGTTTGTCAGAGGCTCCGATTAATTAATGAATGTCCAAAACCTTAAATATGGGGATTCTCAATTAATGCAGGCCGTTCTCATAACGTGGTTATAAAGGGGTAGGTCAGTATTAATTCTGTGGTGAAAAAGAATTAATATTAATTTAATTAATTAATTGTATCCTGGGTTGTGGACATGGGAATTAATTAATTATAGGCCCACTTTATTATTTTCATTAGGTCCCAGGACTGACCCAATTAAATATGCTGAAAAAAGGCTTAGTAGCCCATTAGGGATAAAACCCTGGGTCTATAAATAGACTACTCTCTCTTGGAAACCCTAGCCACTTAATATCATTCAAATCAGTTTGAAACTCTAGGGAGAGAGAGAGCAGTGGGCGGTGCCTGTAGTGGGGAGAGAAGGATTTTTCTGCTCCGGCCTACAACACATATTTGTGGAATCCTCACCAGTAGCAGATCTGAACAGCATTGGGACACAGCCCTGAAGATCTAATCTGGAGAACAGATTTCTTTCTTCTTCTCTTTTATTTCAATTTTATCTATGAAATTAGGGTTCTAATTTTTGTTTCTGCAGATTAAATCGAATCGCGTGGTTGAATTGGAATTGGATATTCAAACGCGAAAGATCGGATCAGACTCTACGGAATAACGGTAATTCCTTAATCCACAATTCTAAGAATTAAATTCATAGGAGCATGCTAGGTTTTATTGTGAATTTAACTGTGTGCAATATCCATAAATCGGTCCGGTTCAATTGGTTTTTGTGATTCGGTTCACTGGAAAACCCTACAAGTCCGACATCACTCACTTTAGCCAGAAGTATGATGAGACCCTCTATGAAGCTTGGAAGAGATACAAAGAGCTGTTGAGGATGTGCCCCGGCTATGGGATTGATCTTGAGATGCAGGTATGCCATTTTTATGAAGGATTAACCCCTCACATAAAAGAATTGGTTGATGCTTCAGCTGGAGGACTTTTCATGAAGAAAAATGGAGAAGAGGGGATGCAACTTCTTTCAGACATGGCCCTCAATAGTCATCAATGGCCTACTGAAAGGCAGAAAATAGTCCGAGCAGTGGCCACTACTCTGAAAATCGATGTGGTGGCTGAAGTGAAGAAGCTTAGAGAGGAGTTCAAAAAGTTGGAGGCCGGTAGAGCTTCAGTAGCAGCTATTTTAGATCCCAACACGGACATTGATCCCAATGAGGCCGACTACATCTACCAAGGAATCAGTTCGAGCACCTCCAATACTGCTGAAGTGAATTATGTCAAAGGAGGTTACAACAACAACAACTATTGAGCCAACAATCAAGGGTATAATTACAGTGCTAAGAACCATCCTGGTTTTTCTTATTCTAACCCTTATGCAGCTGAGAATCCTCCACCGGGATTTAGTGTTGGAGCTGGGGGAGAGATTGTGGAGAAAAAGAGGTCCTTGCTGGAAGAGACACTCGACAAGTTCATCAAAAGCTCTGACAACCGGTTTGGCAAGGTGGAAACTGAGGTGAAGAACATGTCCACTCACATGCAGCATATGACGAAGCACCTTCAGATGCTCGATTCACAGTTCAGTCAGATTGCTACTGCCTTGAGCAATCAACACAAGCCAGGCCAACTCCCCAGCACCACAGAAGTCAATCCTGAGAAGGCCAAACAAGTCAATGCCATTTCCTTGAGGTCCAGTATGAGGTACGAGGGTCCTAGCATGTCCGAGGATGATTTTGGGGCTGAAATAGAAGAATTTCCTGCAGAAGATACATCTGTTTCGATCGACACAGACCCTGTGTCGATCGACACAGAGGTCGGGCAGAGCAGCAGAGATCAACAGGGAAGCAAATCGACCGACAGGGGGATACAACAGTGTCGATCGACACCCCCCTATCGATCGACAGACAGGACAGAAGGAGGCAGTCGACAAGCAGGCAGCACAGGTGTCACATGGAGCTGAAAACTCAAAGAGGAAGGGTGATCCAACTCCTCCAACGCCCTTTCCCCAGAGATTTGCAAAGAAGAAGGAAGACTCCAAATTCGCTCGATTCATGGAGAATCTCAAGAAGGTCAACATCAACATTCCCTTGAAGATTCCTGGCTACATGAAGTTCTTGAGGAAGCTGATGAGCGAGAAAAAGCCGGTAATTGAGGATCAAATTATTTCTATTCATGAGCAGTGTAGTCTTCTTTTGTAGAAACAGGTTCCAACCAAGAGGTCCGATCCGGGATGCTTCTCTATTCCGATCGAGATTGGGGGGAAGGAGTTCAGGAATATCCTCTGCGACACAGGAGCCAGCATTAACTTGATGCCATATTCAGTCTTCCAAAAGCTGCATATAGGCGAGATGAGGCCAACCTCAATCACTCTTCAGATGGCCGATCGCTCAATTTCTCGACCAAGGGGAGTAGTTGAGGATGTTTTGATTCGTGTTGGTCACCTAATTTTCCCTGCTAATTTTGTTATTTTGGATATGAAGGAACATCATGGAATGCCAATGATCCTTGGAAGAGAGTTTCTGAAAACAAGTGGTGCTCTGATAGACTATCGAGGTGGGGAGATAACACTCTGAGGCAATGACGAGACAATCACCTTTGTGATTGATCAAAGCCAAAAGGATGTTGCTTGCAATAACATCTCCACCACCATTGAGGAAGATGAAGAAGCCACCGAGATCGAATGGGAGCGCGAGAATGGGATGGCAAAATTGCTAATTACACCATCCTCTTCCGAGCTCACCATTGTTATTCGTGATCGGATGGTCTACATGATCGATGTAAGGGGGCGGCGAGTCTGGACTCGACCTCCTTGGTGAAGGACCCTATCGTCGAGCCACGACAATAACTAAGGCATTGAATGGGAGGTAACCCATTGCTTTACTTGCTTTATTTCAATTTTGTCTAATTTTTGTGTGTTGTTCTTGCTTTTAAAAAAAATAAAAATAAAAAATTCGGAGCTCTGTTTCAATCGACACACAGGGTGTCGATCGACACAGAGGTGATCGACGGAGCACACTTCGACCCACCATCTTGGTCGACAAGAAGGCTCTGTGTCGATCGATAGGGTCCCTATCGATCGACATAGAGTGCTAGCAGCAACAGTTTTCGTCTTTCGCATTCTGCAGCCTCCGAGAGATAAAAAGTTGGTGTCTGAGACCAACATCGAGGTACTGTTTCACTCCTAGTCTGATTTTCAAACTTATTCTCTCTGTCAATCGAATAAGTTTTGGGGGGAGGAGGACTTGGAGTTGAAACTATTTCTTCCCTTTTATTTAATGTTTTCAGTGTGTTTAAATTTCTGCCTAGTTTAAAATTTTTATTGCATTTGTTGAATAAAGTTGTGATTTTGTGAGAAGATTTGCGTAGCTATGAGATAACCCTAGCAAGAATGCGAGATTTGATTGACTTGATTATGCATTGATTGTGATAGTGGTTGAGTATGCCTATGAATGTAGAATACCGCATGATTACTTGTTTTGAAACTTACAAAGGCATGATGTTGATGATGATTTCATGTTTACTGTGGAAGAAAAATTGTCCCAAGTGTGAGATTTGAGCCTTTAAATTCGATTGTGAGTGTGTCTATATTATTGAGTATCTCTAGAACTTGCTTTGTTTCTTTTTCAAAACTACTAGTGTGCACAGGTTTATGAAATGATTTTAGGTCATCTTTGTTTAGCCTATTTATCCCATACATTGTCCTAATTGAATATTTATCCCTAGTCAGCCCTTTTGAGCCTATGAATTTTCTTTCTTTGTCTATGAGTTGGAAAAAGATAGGGGAATCAACTCTTGTCTATGAGAGTGGGTTGGGAGTTGTTGAGGAAGGATAAGATATTAGTAGAAGGGTGAAAACAAAAGAGAAGGTTGGGCTCTAGAAAAAATATAAAAAATGAAAAAAAAAGTGTTTATATGTGTTTGTTAGTCCTTATAAGCTCAAATGTATAATCAAAATTGTTTAGAGCATAAAAGGATGTGCGTGAAAGAAAGAAAAAAAAAAGAGAAAAAAGAGAGAGAATAAAAGAGCCTTGGTTGGTGTTGAATATCATAGGACATGGGTGGATATCATTAGATAGTGGTTTAGATTGGTTGAGGTGCGCAACTCAGTTGATTTTAGTCACTTAGCCATATATTTTCCTACCTTTCACTAAAAAGCCTACATTACAACCTTGAATAAAGTCCTTTCTGATCTTAGACTTGTGTGCACATAATTGCAATGGAGATTTAAAATATTTGCAAGCCTATGGTAGAACTTGATTTGCATGACTTGTGTGATCTCATATTATCCTAAACACTTGAGTGAATGAGTGAAAACACTTCCCTTGGGGGGTTGATAAGCTCGTATTTTGCCTCACTTATCACGTTGTTTTGTTATTGGTTTCTTGCATTTACTTGAGCTTTTAGTTAATAATCGAGCATGAAGTATCTATAGGGGATATTATGCTTGTCATGGTAATATTTTGCAGGTTTTAGGCTAAAATCAATGAAAACCCGTACCGAAAGCAGTCGATGTTCAAAGGAACAGTCACTAATTCTTCCACACGTGGAATCTGACCTATTGGAGCATGGAAGCAGAAAGATCTTTAGTTAGCTTTCCAACGCAACTGGAATCGGGTCAATCGGAGTTCGGAAGCACAAGTTATGGCCAAAACCATGAGACAGTGCAGAGGGAGTCACGGAGGGAATCTCGGGCGACTCAGAGGTTTCTATCTCGACAGACAGGCAGCCCGTCGATCGAGACAGAGGACAAATTCCGGAAAATTCTGATTTGCAGCCGTGTCGACAGACAGGAAGCCCGTCGATCGACAAGCACGCCGGAAAGGTATATTTTTCCCCAATTTGGAGATTTTTCCTTCCAAAGCCATTACCTTTTGAAGATTTGATTTCTCCCCCTATAAATAGGACCTCTTAGGCACGAAATTGAGGCATATATATCTATCTTTTCAGTATTATTGCACTTAGAATAATTAAGCTTTGGAGTTTTTACAAGACATTCAAGGTTCCTCTTTATTTGTAAGTTCATTAATAATATGTTTGCTTTAATTCTAGTTATGTTTTGTGGCTAGAACCCTAACAGGTTCTAGGGTTATGATTATCTTTTCTGATGCATGATTAATTGATTTTAACTCTATGGCATGGTTTAATTCTCTGATTTAATTCAATAATCTAGATCAAAAGAAGGACCGAGAGGTGAATTGAGATTTAGGTTTAAAGTTAATTAATTGATGGATCGAGAGATGAAAATTATTAACAGGAAGAGAGAATTAATTGTGTTTGTTTTCTGTCTCAAAAGAAAGAAACTTGCATAGGAATTAATTAGATGATTATTGAGATTAACTAAATTGGTGTTCTTGAGACCGAGAGGATAAAGTCACTGTTTAGTAATCTAGGGTTTAATTGCCTAACCAAGGAATTTAATCCATTAAAATCTATGTTTTCCCCATTGCTGAGTTGATTGAAATTGCATGTTGATGATTAATTATCTGCCCTAGGATCTGTGTTTTCCTTTATTGTTTTCAAAACCCTTTCATTTCTCGCATTGTCATCTTTAATTTCTAAAACAAAACCCCTTTTCTGAAATCCTCAAACTTCTATGTTCTAAGAATCGTGGCTAGTACTTTGGATTTTTCGTTGCACAGTCCCTGTGGGATCGACCACCTTAGGGTGTAAAAATAATTTGCTACTGTATTCTGCAGTCATCAATGCAGACAATAATAATAACCGAATAAAAGGCGTAAAAAATAATGTGAGCGAAATACAAATAAAAAAATAAAGCA
Organism: Plectranthus barbatus; assembly: GCA_026898455.1. Lineage (NCBI taxonomy): Eukaryota > Viridiplantae > Streptophyta > Magnoliopsida > Lamiales > Lamiaceae > Plectranthus > Plectranthus barbatus. Next base: position 16,199 of record JAPKLW010002137.1, read on the forward strand.
ATAATTGAGCATATGGAAGCAAAAAATAATGCGTAATAATGATTGCATATATATTTTGATAGAGTTTTAGCACAGCTCGGGGGCAGGAAAAAATGATACAAAATTTGAGATTTTAAAGGAAAAAAACAAAGGAAAACCCTATAAGAAACCCGAGTCGCCAAAGAGCTCGTGGTCACTGAGATTCTCGCAACCGCCGGAAATTTTTATGGTCGGTTAAGATTTGCAACGGATCTGCACTGCCAGGTCTTCTGGTCATTAAATGTTCTTCGTGATGGCGAACTCGCAATGTGGTCAATACCAAGGACTGACTGGGGTAGGTGTCGACCTCATGACTTAGGCGATTCATTCTTCCCTAGTCAATGGCTGGGTCGCGAATGGTGGGCTTTGGCTTGACTGAGCCTTCGAGTCATGGATTGGGCTTGGGTCGCTTGGGCCTGCCCCTAACAATAACCCCTTTTGATTTCAGGGACTATTCGGGATTGGTGTTGGAGTCAAAACCTTCGACCCAGGTATGTACATAGTGCGGAGTCTTGAGGCACCCCATAGGGCCTTCTCAAGGGCCCAGGAGGCGTTTCTGGGGAATCACAGCTCCTATTAGAAAATGGGCGATAATCGAGAAATTATCTCTGATTCATACGATTGTCCATTGGGGACAATGGCATATGATAGTGTCGCGTGGCTTTGGAAAACAATCCCGAGGGTCAATGCATAGATCTGGTGTAGGGATTTTTAGTGAACCGAATCACAAAAACCCAAGTGAACCGGATCGATTTATGGATATTGCATATAATTATAATTCACATTAAAATCCTAGCATGTTCCTAAGAATTTAATGCAATTCGTGGATTATCGAGTTTACCTGAACTCTGTAGATTCTGTACCGATCTTTAGCGTTTAAATTCCAAACTTGAACCAACCACGCGATTCAATTAAAATTGTGCAATATGAAATTAGAACACTAATTTCAAGATTTAATTGAAAAGAAAAACAAAGAAAACAACAATCCTGTTCTCCAGATCAGATCTTCAGATTTGTATCTCAATGTTGTTCAGATCTGCTACTGGTGAGGATTCCACAGATCTGTGATGTAGGCCGGAGCAGAAAAACCCTTCCTTCTCCTCTCTACAGGCGCCGCCCCTCTCTCTCTCTCTGATCTAGGGTTTTGACTGATTTGAATAATCACACAAGTGGCTAGGGTTTCCAAGAGAGAGTGGTCTATTTATAGACCCAGGGTTTTATCCCTAATGGGCTACTGAGCTTTTCTTCAGCATATTTAATTGGGCCAGACCTGGGACCTAATCCAAATAATAAAGTGGGCCTATAAATTAATTAATTCTCATGTCCACAACCCATGACACAATTAATTAATTAATATTAATTCTTTTTCACCACAGAATTAATACTGACCTACCCCTTTATTACCACATTATGAGAACGAGCTGCATTAATTGAGAATCCCCATACTTAAGGTTACCGGACATTCATTAATTAATCGTAGCTTATGACAAGCACTAACTACAATTAATCAATACCTTATTATTCCTGAGTAGTACCACTCAATCCTTATCACTCGTGCTTGAACTTAATCAGCCTGCAGGACTTTGGCACGATGAATGTCATTGAGCTCCTCAGGGAATGTCCCCATCCTATTACTCGGATATGGTTACCTAAACCCAGTCTCAGGTGGTACTACACGAACTGTTGTTACCCAAGATGTGGATATACGAGCACATTACTCAGGTTCTCCACCATGGCAAGTCAAAGCAACAGTCAACCCGTGCAAACCCCTGAACCTTCGTTAGGGTTTGGACTCAATCAATATCGAGATCTTGTATTCGCTGATGTCAGACAGTCGAATACATCTCACTGCGGTCCATCAATACGCCACCCTTGCGTACCAGCATGTCAAGTAACCAAGACAGACTACTTATTCCGACAATGCCGCAGCCATCCGGACAGACGTATCCTCGTACGTTGTCTCGGCTGTGATCATGTTTATGTCTCACTAGGTCAAGTGATTATACTGTCTTCCGCGATCTACAACACGTCGTATGATCGTCCCTATTAGTGAGACAAGAGGATACCATTGTTACATACATGTAAGTTTGTTTAATAGATAGGAGAAATAAACCGTTGTATACTCATTATAATAAATACTTTCAGTATACAAAACCAATCATCTGGGGTCCACGTGAATCGTTAGAATCATTTGGGGAGCTCTTGCAGGGCAAGTTTTGGCGGATTTAGGGCACCATTAGGTTCCCTTGGTGGGTCGTTTATTCTCATCAATTGTGCCGATCGCGTTAGAGCTTGTCCTGCGGCATCAAGCTTTAGCATGTGTCTTTTGTGATCAGGTCGATGGCGAGGAGGTTTCGGGGTTGAATGCTAGTCCCGAGCATGTTCGGTATCGAGCATGGAACTTATCCCTTGGTGGTTTTGCCACTCTTGCGGTGACATTTTCATGATTAACTCGAACTTTGGGGTTGTTTTTGGAAGACAAACATTTTTCTTATTTAAAATTATGCGCGCCTCGTTTTTCATTTAGGAACTCATGAGTTTTCTTCCAACTGCCTCTCTCTCTCTCTCTCTGGGATTTCCTTCCCGTGATTCAACTACTCTGGTGGCGTGTTGTTTTAGCGGCCTTCTCGCTTGTCCTTCACCGTTCTTCTTATTCAGGTAAACTTGCTTCCTCCTCTCTACTTTTCTTCGTGCTCTTATTTTCTGTTCTTTGTGGTTTGTTTTGATTCTCCTGGGTGTGTGTATTTTTTTGTGAGTTATCGAGTTGGTGGGTTTCTGGATTTTAGGAAGGGTTCCGCTACGATTTAGGGTTTTGTAATTTTGGGCATTTTGCCAGGGTTTCGGAGTGATTGCTGATTGCATGTCTCATTGCTGTGGACTTGATGCCTCCTCATGCTACTAATCTTTGTATCGAGTTGTTGGTGTGTGTCTCTCACCCTCATGATTGTATCGACATCTTTTCTTCTACGATGCCTCCATTATTTTTCTTTTTTTTTTACTTTTGATGATTCCCGTTGTGGTGTGGCGGGTCTCGATTTGGATTTTGATCTTGGTTCACCGTCTTGTGGGCATGCTTGTTGGGTTTAAGATGTAGATTTGTGTCCTGTTGTCATTAGATTTTGATGCGTGGTTCGCCACAAATCTATGATCTTTGGTTTGGGATCTTGTCGTGTTTTCCTGTCATAATGTTACTTTCTTCATCTTTTGCATGCTAGTTGGTTCTTGATTTCACTCAGGTCGGTTTTTGGGTTGAGTGGCTTGTTCAGGTTGGTTCTTGCTCACCGAGGTCTTTTTCCCTTTCACTTATTTTTCATTTTTGCTTGTTTTGCGGGAGGCCTCTTCCTTTGAATCTTGCAGTCTTGTATATTTTCTTTTCCTTTTTGGTTTTCAACGAATAGGTATTGAGTTATGGGTTAGCCACGACGAGAGGTAGAAATTTTGAAAGAGCCTTACTCCTCCTCGGATTCGACCGAGGTGGACATATCTTGCCTCCTTGGTCACGATGAGCTGAGCTCGTCAGGCTCGGAGGGTAGACAATTCTTTCATGAACATGACGAGGGTGGCTCTGATGCCAAGAACAATTTATCTGAAGAGGTGGGGTTGGTTGACAAGGATGAGCTCAGTACTAGTGAGGATTACAAATATACGACAAGATCCAAAGAGATATATCTAACAATTACATCAATATTCCCAACAGAGTATTACGTGGACGATAACTAAGAGAATGTCAATGGTAACGATGATACCAGTAGATAGTTATATATATGTGTGATAATAAGAATTTGATGTGTAATTAATCATTAATTTGTTTATCTAAATTATTTCTATTTAGTCTATATCAAATTAATGTCATATAAATTAAATATTATTTCATGGCATAATTTAATTATTGTAATTAAATTAGATATTCATTTTAATATTAAAAATATATTTTTAAAATTTATAATTTCTTTTCATGGAAAACCCATAGGATTATATTATATGATATAATTAGTTAGTTATTATATATATATATATATATATATATATATATATATATATATATATTAATGAATTGAATATTGTTTAATAGAATGATTTTAAATTAATCCACTCAAAATATTACTCCCCCGTCCGGCAGAGTAGTCTCATTTTCCATTTATGTTTGTCTCATAAAATAGTCTCATTTTCCTAAAATGACAAACTCTTTCACACTCACCAATAAAATATTAATTCCACTACACTCACAACCCTTAATTTCAGTGCCGAAAAGAAATGGGACTACACTAAGGGGACAGAGGGAGTATTATTTAACAAATTTTTTCAAAATTCTTAAAAATATATAAATTATAATTTAATCTTTAAGAATAATAAAAGTTTTTTAATTTAATATTTCAAAAATAATTAAATATTCTTAGTTAAGAATATTCTTTACGAAATAATATATTGATTTGTATTACGAAATTATTTTTATCATATAATACTTGGTGGTAATTAATATATTATTTTTTGCACTTCATCAAAATCAGTACAATTCATGTTTGTTTTTTTCGAAGTGATTATTTGTATTCACACTTAAGGATTTTTTTTTTGACACTTTTTTTTGTCAATTTTACTTGTTGTGATTCATATTTAAATCAACCCCCATCTATTGCAATACAAAATTAAATAAAACTGCTAAAAACTAACCTTTTACATAAAAGAAATTAAATTGGAGAGTCACCACTTTCCGAATTTAAAGAAAATATAAAGTATATTACCGTCAGAAAAAGTTCCCCACCAATTTTTGAACCGTGTCGAAAACTTGACCCATTTCGAACCCCTTTCTCAACATTTTTCCGAACCGGTCACCAAATTTTATCTCTAAATTAAACTCCAAATAAACATAGCCTGGGGACACTCAATGAGAAATTGTAAATTATTAATTTAACTAATGACATCAGCACTATTGCATTTTCAATACCTATTTTTTGGCATTTTCTCGAATGTGTTTAATAAGGTGGGGTATATGTTATAAAAAGGGGCATTTAAGATAATTAAAAAATTATTTATTATACATATTTATAAATCAAAATAAAAAAAAATTATAGAAATGAGACTATATAATTAGGATATGCAAAATTAATAGCATAAATCATATAGTAATTGAGATGATATCATGAGTAAATAAATAGAATGCCACGTTAATAACAGAATCTCGTAGAAGAAAATCAATTAAGAACAAAATCCACTAAAAACCAAATGCTATGAAATCATCAAGAACTGGAAAAAAAATAAATAAATAAATCTAGAATCCCCAATTAGAACTAATTCAAACATGATAATTTAGGAATTTGATGGCCTTGAGCTCTTCCGTATGCGCTGTTACAGTCGGAACTCGCTGCCGCGCCTTCGGCGGTGACAATATGCAGGTCCTCCATCACAATATTGATAAATTTTGGGTTTTGACATGTTTTGAGAGAGAAGAACGTTGTATTTCTTTCTTACTTAATATTACAAAGCATAGTCTCTTTTATAGAGACTAGAATGTGTAAATACATAAATCAAATGATTGCTCTTTTGTGTGTTGATTATCTTTGAATGGCTCTCCTTAATTTCATGCTTGATTCCCTCCTTTATTCACTTTCCAAAATACTTTATTGGCTTTTCATTCCAACATGTGGTTGACAGCACACTTCAGCAATTGAGTAGATATTCCAACACTCCCCCTCAAGTTAAGTGGCGAAATTTCCGACACCTAACTTGTTTAAAATATCAGATAGGCTCTTGGAATCAACCGCCTTGGTAAGTATATCAGCTAACTGATTTTTGGACGAAACATATGGAAGGGCCACTATTCCTTGTTCGATCTTTTCTTTGATGAAATGTCTGTCTACTTCCACATGTTTGGTTCTATCATGTTGCACTGGATTCTCAGAAATGCTGATGGCTGCCTTATTGTCGCAAAGTAATCTGCTTGTTTTTCCTGTATGGAGATCAAGCTCTGTCATGAGTCTTCGTAACCATAATACTTCTGTGAGGCCACTCTTAATACCTCGGAATTCTGCTTCGGCACTGGACAATGCTACAACTTTCTGCTTTTTGCTCCTCCACGATACAAGATTTCCTCCAATCATAGCAAAATACCCAGCTGTAGATTTTCTATCAGTAGGGTTTCCTGCCCAATCTGCGTCCGTGTAGGCCTGAATTTCAAGGTGCTCAGTCTTCTGGAACAGAATTCCGTAATTAAACGTTCCCTTCAAGTATCTAACAATTCGGAGAGCTGCATCCATATGTTCTGCTTGAGGTTGATGCATGAATTGGCTGACTATGCTGACCGCATAGGCAATGTCTGGCCTGGTGTGGGATAAGTAGATGAGTTTCCCAACTAACCTTTGATATCTTCCCCGGTCTGTACTTTCCCCTTTTTCTCTAATGCAAAGTCTATGATTTGTTACAATAGGGGTACATGCAGGCTTACAATCCACCATTCCACATTCGGCTAAAAGATCTAACGTATATTTCTTCTGATTAATGAAGATACCTCCGTTTGACCGCAATACTTCGATTCCCAAGAAGTACTTAAGATTTCCTAAGTCCTTCATTTCGAACTCTCTGAATAATTTTCCTTTAATGTTCGTAATTTCCTCCATATCATCTCCTGTCAGAATCATGTCATCAACGTAGACAATAAGACATGTCAAGAGATTCCCTCGTTTCTTCAGGAACAAGGTATGATCTGAATTACTTTGGGCATATCCAAGTCTTTTCATCACAATGGAAAATCTCCCAAACCATGCTCGTGGCGACTGTTTTAATCCATACAGGGTTTTCTTCAATCGACATACTTCGCCTGTTTTGAACTGCTCAGTATATCCGGGCGGTGGCTCCATGTAAACTTCTTCTTTCAATTCCCCATGAAGGAAGGCATTAGTTACATCAAATTGGTGTAAGGTCCAGTCTCTATTGACTGCTATAGATAATAGGACTCTTACTGTGTTCAACTTTGCGACAGGGGCGAATGTTTCAGCATAATCCACACCGTATGTTTGGGTGTACCCTTTGGCTACCAAGCGAGCCTTGTACCTTTCGATAGAGCCATCTTGCTTTCTTTTGATTGTAAAGACCCAACGACATCCCACCGGCTTCTTTCCTGCTGGCAACTGGCACTTTTCGTAGGTTATGTTCCGAGCTAAAGCTTCCATTTCCTTATCCATAGCCTGTTTCCAATTTGGATTTTGAATAGCATCGATGTCTGAATGTGGGATATTCTCTTCATACAAAGCTTTCTCAAAATTTTTAGCATTATCTGAGAGCTTTATTCTTGCCAAGGACCCAATCGAGTAACGTGATCGGGATTGTCTTTCTGGAGAGTAGCGGTGCGGCGGAATTCCTCGATTCATTCTGGGGGGTAAGACATAGTCTTGGCTGGCTGCTGACTCGGCAGGCAAGGTATCTGATTCCAAGGATACTGGAGAAGGAGTATCATTGTTGGTGTGCACTGAAGGAGGAGATTCCTGTACTTCTGTCTCAGCAATTGACTCACTCGGAACTGTTGTGTTGTTGGCAACCTGAGGATCATCATCTGAGAAACTCAAAGTCGTAAGCCAACTTAGTGAGTCACTTACTTCTAGTGTATCTAAAGTCTCCCCCTGACTGCTAGGTTGGCTGAAGAAATATTCTGTTTCAAGGAATGTGCAGTGTATGGTGGTGAGGACTTGACGGGTTTTGGGATTGTAGCATCGGTACCCCTTTTGATTTACCCCATAACCTAAGAAGACACATTTTTCTGCACAAGGGGATAGTTTTGACCGTTCATGTTTAGGAATATGGACAAAGACTGACGATCCAAAAATTCTAGGCTGAAGGGTAAGAGGTGAGGGTATTTGAGCATGAGTGGCGAGGACATCGAGAGGTGTTTTGAGTTGTAGGATTTTGGTGGGGAGTCTGTTTATGAGATAGACAGCTGTGGCTATTGCTTCAGGCCAGAAGGAGCGTGGAACGTGTGAATCAATTAACATGGCTCGGGCCATCTCAAGAATGATACGATTTTTCCGTTCCACGACTCCATTTTGTTCCGGTGTGTATGGACAAGTAGTTTGATGGACGATGCCCTTTTGAGCACAGAAGTCTTTCATGGTTTGATTTATGAATTCCCCCCCATTATCAGTTCTGAGAGTTTGAATTGGTTTATTGAATTGTGTTTGGGTCATGTTATAGAAATGGACAAATTTAGTACTAACTTGTGATTTATGTTCCAAGAAGTAAACCCATGTCACCCGAGTACAATCATCAACAAACAACAAGAAATAACGGTATTTGTGATTATTAAACACAGGTGATGGTCCCCAAACATCGGCATGAATAAGAGAGCAAATAGAATTGACACGAGTATTATTGGGAGGAAAAGATTGTCTATGGCTCTTAGCCAAAACACAAGTTTCACAAGTATCAAAATGAAATTTTGCAAATTTAGGGAAGAGAACTTTAAGATAACTAGAAGATGGGTGTCCTAACCGTCGGTGCCACAACCAAATTTCTTGTTCAGACGATCCATGTGCCAGCATTGCAGAGCTCCGAGGAGTAATTTCATCAACATAATACAGTCCATCTCGCTCAGTGCCACGTCCAATGATCTCCTTCGTCCGAATATCCTGTAAAATACAGAAATGAGGATGAAGAAGTAAGGTACAGTTCAACTCTTTTGTAACATGGCTGATTGAAAGGAGTTTATGTGATAAATTTGGAACATGGAGACAATTGGTAAGGCAAATGTTAGGAGAAATTTTGATAGTTCCCGCCCCCTTAACAGGTGTAATATTCCCATTGGCAGTTTCAACATGAGTTCGTAAGGGTTTGGAGAATTCTAAAAAATCATTCCTATCAAAAGTCATAGTATCTGATGCTCCACAATCAAAAATCCAATGTCTGTCTTTTTCAACAATTTTATTATGAATAGTACATGCATTTGATTTTATTCGTGTGGAATCATAGCAAGATAGGTTATGAAGGACTGAGGGACTAGTTTGCAAATTAATGGGGTCAGATTTGAAACTATGAGAGTTAATGGGGTCAGATTTTAAACTATGAGAGTGGCAGGGACTAATTTGCAATTTAGGTTTTGAGAAGTTAAAAAAGAAGGGGAATGAATCAGATTTACCAAACGGGGAGGAATCAGATTTACCAAAACCTCCTATACCTGTCGCCGCCACCTCCCCTGCCGGGCCAAGCGCCGCCGCCGGTCCGACCGTGTTCGCCGGCCAGGATGCGGCGAACGCCGCCTCCCTCGCGCCTCCTGCCTGAACCGGAGCTCCCCCGCCCCTCTCGCCTCTGAAACGCGGCGGCGGCGTTGCCATTTCTTGGCTGCCGTTCGTCGCAGCATCCCGGGACTCCCCCGCACCTCCTGTCGGGACTCCCCCGCCTCTGAACAGACGGATTTCCCTCTCGCCTCTGAAACGCGGCGGCGGCGTCGCCGTTTCTTGGCTGCCGTCGTCGCTGCATCCACCATTGCCGCTGTACCTCGTAAACCCACCATAGCCAATGCTGCCCTGCAACCGTCGGCTTCCACCTTCGTCCCCCGCGACTGCTGCCTTGCCTTTGCCGATGGTGGGAGGTTTGTGGTTATCCTCCCACCATTCGGGATACCCGACTAACTCGAAACACATCTCCCTTGTGTGTTTTCGTTTTCCACAGTGTGAGCATTGAAGCTTAGATTTGTCGACCTTCGGTGGTTGGCGTGGTGGCTGATTTCCGGCGGTGCGGGCTGTGTTTGGTGTGGTCGATCGGTGCTGTTTGAGTGCAAGGCCGGACCCTATGGAACCAATCAGTCCCTCTTGTGTTGTTGCCGACTGGAGAATCTCCGATCTGGCGGCATCACTTCTGACCCTGTTAAACGCGGATTCAGCAGTTGGGGTAGGTGTTTCTTTGAGAATATCTCTCCGAATTGGATCGAATTTTGAGTCCAATCCAGAAAGAAATTGAAATAATCTCCTCTGATTTTGATTGGTTTGATGTTGCAGGTTACATTTTTCGCAGAATTCCCCTGCGCTTGCCCTCCTGTCGATGTGCATCCAGCACGTTTGGAGGCTATTCCAATAGTCTTCCAACGATGTCCCTCCTTGATTGATTTTGTTCGCTTTGACCTCTAGGTCATAGAGTATGAACGGATCCGTTCCGCTGCCATATGTTGTTGACAGAGCGTCCCAAATTGCCTTCGCGGTTTGGTAGTGTGCGAAGTTGATGATAAGGCGACTCTCCATGTTCTGTAGTAGCCAAGAACAAACGGTTAAATCCGTCTGTTCCCACTGAGGGAATTTCTGATCAGTTGTCGCCGGGGGTGCTGGTTTCTCTGAGATGTGAGGAAGACAACCTCTTCCTCCAATGGCTATTTTCATAAGCCTGGACCATACCGGATAGTTGTTGCCATCCAGTTTTTCTCCGAGAGGAATATTGTCTGGAATTTTGATTGTAGAACTCTGACTGGTTTCTGTCATGTTTGGTGCAGGTTTCGGAGGAATTGCAAATCTGCCTTGGTCTGGGTCGAAAGGTTTGAGAATGGTATGAACGATGATGAATAATTTTCTGAGTTCAAAAATATGATCTGTGGGATGTTTGGTTTGGTATTGATTTGGTGGCTGATTTGGATATTGGTTTGGTATGATGAAGAATTCACAATTCTGAGCCTAATCGTAATTTTTTTCGGATCTGCAGAGTCAGGACCTAAATCCTGCTCTGATACCAAGATAAATTTTGGGTTTTGACATGTTTTGAGAGAGAAGAACGTTGTATTTCTTTCTTACTTAATATTACAAAGCATAGTCTCTTTTATAGAGACTAGAATGTGTAAATACATAAATCAAATGATTGCTCTTTTGTGTGTTGATTATCTTTGAATGGCTCTCCTTAATTTCATGCTTGATTCCCTCCTTTATTCACTTTCCAAAATACTTTATTGGCTTTTCATTCCAACATGTGGTTGACAGCACACTTCAGCAATTGAGTAGATATTCCAACAAATATCCCGGCAAGGGACGGCGTCGCTGCACTTCAATTCCACTGCATTTTTGCCTCTCGAGCTTCCTATCATCATTCTGTAGCTAACGTTGCTGATCTCTACTGCCGATTCCTGCAAACAAATATATTTATACATGCATACATATGTATTTATGCATGCTTGGACAGACTTTGATGCTTACGCTCGCTCTGCATGTCTGATGATCGCAGTAGAACTGATCGATGATGATTGGATTGTCGGCGTTATGAAACAAGCATCTCTCGAAATGTATGTTTCTAGCATACCCTCTTCCTCCCTAACCTCAAGAATTTGACAAACACGTCAAATTATATAATAAGTTATTACATATTGATGAACAAGACGACCGACCGACCTGCCATGTCTTGATCCTTGCACCGTTGGTCGTTCCTAAAAACACAACGTCACTCACTCTAACATTTTCCACTTTGTCTTCTTCTCCTTTTCTTCCCAGGCTTCCGATGCTGCATATATATGCATCGATCACACATAACTTATAATATACACCAAAATATTATACGTAGTTGTAAAAACATATATATATATATACCTTATGCCGTGTCCCGGCCCGCAGATGATGTTGCTGATTCTTACATTGGATGAGCCATTGAGTAGTGCGATGCAGTCGTCTCCTGCATTTTGTTCATCAACCCCTTATAGCTTAGATTGATTTCTAAAAACAAAAAAAAACAAAAAAAACATAAATTTATACCATGAAAGAAAAGATAAGTATGTGGTACCTGTCCCAATTCTGCATTGGTGAATATAAGCATTTGTGCACTCCTGAACGTGAATTCCATCGGTGTTTGGGCTGTCTCCAGGAGCATTTACGGTCACGTTGGAGACGAGAAGGGACCTTATTCCGTTGAGCACGAGGTGCATCATAGGGCTATCCTTAAATGTCAATGCACCCCCCACCTCAACGTTGTCCGAGTTTGAGATCTCCATAATCTACGTGTATAAAATGACATCATCAATATATATATATATATATACTGGTGGTTTGTTTGTATCGTAACATGGTGAAGAATTGGAGCTTACCACTGGCCTGTATAGGTGCTGGAAATGAGAGACACGAGCAGATTTTTATTAGAAACGATATCAAATTCAATCACAGTGTTGAAACAAATTTTTAGGTTATTAATTTGCATGTGGTAGTACTAGTGTACCTTATTCTGCCACCACTTGTGGCCACGGCCGTCGATTGTTCCACGGCCGCGCAGCGCTAGGCCGTCAACTCTATGAAAGTAGATCAACTGGTGCCAAACATTGCCATCACAGTTCCATTCCGAAGGATCACTAGGTGCTACCAGGTTCCCATCTATCTGCAAACACACAACTCAGAAAAATGAACCCTAATCCATGCATGATTCACATATCATGTAGTGAAAGATTAATTAAGACAAGAGTCAGTAAGTCTATCTGCAAACACACAACTGAGAGAATCGAATGTGCTACTTCAGTAAGAGATATATTAAGACAACTGACCTCCAAAGTAATGGAGTCTGATCTACAAGGCCCGGTGAAGCGCAGCGGCTGAATCAAGAAATTCTTATTTGAAGGAATTTGCATGACTGGAGATGAAGCACAAGAACAAGTTTCTGTCCATGCTTTTTCAAATGCCTGAAACAACAAAACAATGCCATATTTTTTCAGTAACAAAAGCCTTTCTTTTATTTATTCAATTCATTCATTTTTACTTTCTTTGAAAACATTTGACTGTTATATTTATCTCAGTACTTGCATAAAAAGTGGATCAAAATCCTCTATTTCACAATGATAATTGTTATGAATTAATCAGTTTTAATAACCAAATTTTAGTAAAAAACTGGGAATTAATAAATTAAAATTATAAGCGATAAATATTTCAAATGTAAAAAAATTCAAATTTTGAAATCAATCCTCCCTTCTTCATAACTCAAGATACATGACTTTCAACCACCAACAAATGCACTTGAAAACACAATAGTCTCAATATTAAATATTATATTTATACATATTCGTGCATGTACATTTACAAGAGAATCCAATAAATAACTTTTCTGCAATTAAAGCCCCAATCAAATCAAATTCTATTTAGTTCTTCGATTTCAGACTTTGAAGATTTGGAATTAACATGTAAAATATAAAATAATCGTAAAAAATGTATTAAGAAAAATAAACTTACATTAGTATCATCTGCTACTCCATTGCCGACTGCTCCGAAATCGATAACATTGAAAATCGCCGCATTCGACACTGTCACAACTGATAAACTAAGAAGAAACCAAATTAAAATTTTGAATGACTTCTCCATCTCTTGATTTGGTTTAGAAAGAAGAAAATGAAGATGAATTTATCATAGGTTTTCAATATCCGAGATATGTTGAATTCTAGACTAGATATTATTGTATATATCGCGCTTTTTGAATCCAAATCTTATATATCTTCACCAATTTATTTAATCCATATCTTAATATATCTTGATTAATTTATTTAAACAAAATCGTATAATATATTGACTAATTTGCTCAAAACAACTCGTATTTCTCCTGCCTGATTTATTTTTAAGAATATCATTTTTCGTGAATCACATAGGTCCTGCCTAATTTATTTTCAAAAACCTAAACTTCTTAATTATTAAAATTTCAAAGAACTGGAGATGCGGGGTATCGATCCCCGTACCTCTCGCATGCTAAGCGAGCGCTCTACCATCTGAGCTACATCCCCTTTGTTTATTTTTAACGCATCCCCTTTATTTATTTTTAATACCTGTCTTAAATTTATAATATCTAAATGTTGTAATTATTATAAATCTTTACCACTCAGATAATTAATGCGCAATTCATAATCCAAAAGTACAATACTAATGATCGTTTAAATTATAAATTTTGGAATTTAGGAAATTTCAGACTGAATTAGCTTAGCATTTTGCCGATCAAATGAACATCGAAATCGAATAAAACTATAGCTTAGATTTCGACTGAAAAAATATTTTCTTAGTATTTCAGGTTTGCAATATACAAACTATGATTCACGATTAGATTCATAAATAAAAGTCGATGTATAAACATAATTTTTATATTTAATACATAAATATATATAATTCATAAATTAACCCTATTCATAATACTTTATAATATAAAACATAAAATCAACTCATTCTATCGGCCAGTTATATATATAATACTATTATTATAAAGTTAATATTATTAACTAAATATAATTTAATGAATGCTTATAATATTCATATAGGTTAAGAGGTTAATTTTCTTTTTCTTCATATGCGCCTTTCTAACACTCCCCACTAGGGATGACCAGTAATAAAACCGAGCCTAAAAAATTAAATCATTAAAATTTGGATGATTTGGTTTAATTATTAGCATTTCGGTTCCATTTTCAGTTGATGAATCATAAAATTGCATTGTGCTCAATCGGTTCTCAATTTTTAATATCAAAATTGAAAAAATAAAAAATAAAAAATAAAAGACTGATCATATATTTTTAATAAATTAAATAATAGATATTATTTTATATATTATTTATCCCTAAAATCTAAATTCTAAAATCATAATTCATAAATCTTAAATCTAATTCATTATTTAAAGCATCTCTAATTTCAACACATGCCTTCTTCCCCTCCCGTAGCCCGCCACTCGCCAGCCCTGCTCCCAACTCCCAATTTTTTAGATGATGTTGGAGGTTCGAATAATATTTTATGTTTGGATTTGATGATTTTGATATGTAATTTGTTTAAGATTTTGATATAAAATTTATAGGGAATTAGAATATAAAAATTTCTAGTTTAGATTAGTTTGTTTGTGTAAAAAAAATTGAAAAATAGGTTTTTATCAGTTCCAACCGAAATCAAACATAATCGATCGAATTGGTTGGTTCTGTTCAAAGGAATAATCGGTTGGTTTTCAATTGGTTGTGGCAAATGGTTCGGTTTTTTGGTTCTGGCATACTTGGATCGATTTTGAATTGATCCGACTGAATGCACATGCTTACCCCCAACTTTAAAGAAATATATCATTTTAACAGATATGGAAGTTATTGGTCCCAAAATTAGAGGATAATGTACACATTGGAAAGATATAAACAAAAATAAGCAAGAGTTTTACTCATCTGGTCTCAATACTGACTGTGTCTCGTTAATTCTGGTTCTGAAAACTGATTTGGCAGTTGAGTCTTTACTTAGTTGATTTTACAATACACCAACAACTTAGAGAGTTGTTGGGTATCAAAACAGAGCAAGAAAATAAAGAAATTAAAGTAGGTAACGGACACAGGAATTTATAGTGGTTCGGAGTCATGTCCTACTTCCACTCTTAAACCGTGCAGGTTGGAAATCACTAAAACTTGTTACAAGGTGATGTAGCACGATCTATCGCAGTCACGGGCAGCTCTTCCGTTCACCAAGTGTATGCAGTCTCACCTAGTCCACCGTAAACTCGCTTTATTCAGCTTGATGTGCAAACACGTCACACAACCACCAGCTAGAAAAGGGCTGGATGTTTGTGTTCTTACCATAACATCGAGGTTGGATTGTTGGGTGATGTTCTGCCGGAGTTTCTCAATAGTGAGAAACTCAACTTGAATACTTACTTAAAAATGTAAGAACTCCGAAAGTGGCTCTAGCAAGATGCTCAGAGCCTCATGCATAAAACATGGAAAGTACGAGAGATTTGAAAACCTTAAGCTCAAGAGCTTAGAAAACTCGTAAGTTCATAGATGGAGATTACAAAGAATGATATTATTTTTGCTTTTTAGTCAGTAGCTTCATTATCGAATTTGTGTAATGTTCTATGTGCGTGTCTTAGTTTTTATTTATAGGCGCGACCCTTGATAAGATAGAAATCTAGTTGTTTGAGATACACTCAAATTCGATCAAAGGGAAGTTCCGACGCAATATGCTTTCTGCATTGCAGTACCATGAGGAGCCTTGCAGTAGGTAGATTTTTCTATCTTGTGTCAGAACGACACTTTCCCAGTCTTAGGAATCCAAACTGGTAGATTCCTAAGCAACTTAATCTTTGTCTCTGAATGATGTAGACTTGTAGAAACCACTATTTTCAAGTCAGCTCTTTAATGCTTTACGATTGGCATATTCTTCTTGTCTCGATCTTTGTTTGGTGTTCACCAGTTTCCTTCTTCTCTGAACTCAGGAAATTGGTTGTTGATCTTCGTTGCTTGCGACTTGCTAGTTTTCAGCCACTTCAGCACTTGTAGACACCGCTAGTTATGAGACCCAAACTTGGGAGATATCTAGTTTCTATTACAACTCGATAATCCTATACAAGACATTACAAGTTTTTTAGCTAAACTCACATCTAGAGACTTGTCAGTATTATACATTTTAACTGACAAGCTCGTTGGTTTGGCACATCAAAACATAATAAAAAATGAGAATTACAATGTAATTTCTAATAGAAGTGTACCAACATAACTGTCTTGTAAATCGTCTCATTAGTAACTGTTGAGGTATAATTAAATAGATAAAGAGGCCCACATAATAATCAACAAAAATGACAAATATCCACGTGGAGTCTAAAAGGCAATATAGCAAAATATACGAATTATAACAAGAATATAGATAATTTGACGATACAACACAAATGATTCTAGCTTTAAGATTGATTAAAACAACGAGACAATTAAGAAAACATTTATCATGATAAAATAGATAATGAAATGATACAAATAGTGGCAACATTGAAGAAACTATCGAACAATAGAGACAAGTTATAAACGACAAATAATAAGCAACACTCGTACGTAGAAAGATGCTAGAAAATAAGTAAATGTGCAAAATTGTAAAGCTTATCATCTTGAAGCTATGTGGTCAATTAATGCTAGTTGTAAACGGAGTCGACGAGACGTTAGCCTAGCCTCGACGTCTTCAGTAAGTTAAAATAAGAGTAAAAATGACAGAATTTTGCTATTAGTCTTGTAAGTGAAACTGAATGCGAAATATGAGCACAATGAGGGGGGCCAATACGGATTTTTGGGCCTGACCTAACCGCACCGAAAAAGTTGGAGCTACCCATTTTCTCATAACTGACTTCGTGGTAGCTCCTACCCCGAGAAATCCTAAGTCAGTTTGGGCTAAGGTGTCAAGCAGTTCATTGGTCTTCCTTTGGTGGGCCTGGGTTTCGCTAATAGTGGGCCTCGCTTTTACAATTGGGTCGATGCCTAGTGAATTCAGGAGATGGGTTGCTTATGTATTGTCTTAGACTTAAGTGTTGGGCCCGTTTTGAGCTTGACCCAATAATAGCCCCTTCAGCTTCAAAGCACGCTTGAAGTGGGGTTTGAAGTTGAATACTTAATTGTCTAATGCCAAAGTGCGGAGTCTCGAGTCAGTTTGGAAGACATTCTCGAGGACCCATGATACGCTCCTGGAGGATTGACATCCCTTACGGTGGTTGAGTGGCCACAGTGAAGTTTCACTTTGCCGAAATCATGGGAAAACGAAGCCCAACAGTCTCACTCACGAAGAAGGAATTGCACAGATTTTGTCGATTATACACCTAGCATCATCTACTCTCAGTAGAAAACATAACACTTATGCAGGCCAATATGTGACTGATTTACTGGCGAAATGAGGAAGACTGGCTATAGTGGAGCAACTGACTATAAGAGTTATATCTATCTTGGAGTTCCGAGAAATAACTGTTTCTACCGGACTCCCTCCTAAAGAATCACATGCTATCCAAGAGCAAATTGTTGACAAAAGACAAACACCAAATCAACAACTCTCCATCATTACAGAGGTCCCTCCACACAACACCGAACCTTATGAAATGACATTGGTTGTTTATGGACCTTCAGAGTAAATAATTTTTGCTAGAGCTGAGCCACATGAACTCACCGTGGAGGAACCTACTCCTCTCCGCAATACCAGATCAGATACGAAGGCACTACAAGCACTATCCCTGACTGATCAGGAGTTGGTATTGGAAGTGTCAATTTTTTACATAACATTTTAAAAAAGTGCAAGCCAAACATCAAGAGCGAATTGCGCGAGCCATCAATGCAATGGAGACAATTTCCCAGGGTATGACTGTCGCACGCCTCGTAGTTGACGCTTATGATACTGATTAAGCACGAACTACTTTACTGGCTAAGGCTAGACAAATTGGTCAAAAGATCACTTGCCGAGAATAGAAGAATCAAGGTAGACCATGCAGTTGAGATTGAAAGGATATAGATAGAATACATTGTCAGGGAAGCTGAGCATAAGAATCATGAAGAAGAACAAGTTGTTCTTAAGCAAAGTGCTGACAAAGAGATTTTGGGACAACCTTATGGACAACACTGTGCAGGAGCCAGCTCTTACTCCACCTCAGCTATTGATGATCTTCCAATCACAACTATCTATCCCTCACAACCAACTAGAATCTCATTCTCTTTCTAACACTTCTCAAGCAAATTGTGTCAGTTCTTCGTAAGCCTCAAGTCGACCCCCTGACATTAGCCATCACCATCATTGAGCAGAACAAGCTATTTTTGTGGCAAGGAATTGATCTTAAACTTGTTGAAATTAAACGTCTAAATGAGGAACCGCAACGACAGCAAAAGAGGCCCAACAAAAATAAGAAGAAGCTTAGAAGTTAAATGATACGAGACTTGCAAGTATTCAGCTTACCTTGGCCACTCTTCTTGATATTATCAATAAGGGGAAGGAATTAAAAGAAGATCTAACAAAGGGGAAAGTGAATCTAAGGAAGTCAAGAAAAGAATGAGAGATGAAGAAGAGGAGGAGCAAAGGAAGAAAAGAGACAGTAGGATCAATAGGTCAGTTCTTGACTATTATTTTCACATTTGTTTATCCAAACTGACTTTTAGAATTATCTTTGTGTCTCAGTATCAATTTTCAATCAATTTTTTCCTCATAATGAATTTAATCGAGCAATATCTTCCTATTACTTTAACTTGTTGAGGGGGAAGATTTACACTTATCTTAGGAGTGATTGAGTATAAGAGAATCGTGTAGAATTGCTATTTTGTAGTCCTTTATGCCAATCTTGTTTGAGTTGGTCTTAACAACATAAAAAAGGGGGAAATTGTTAGGAATTTTAGCGTATTCTTATTATCATTAGTTTAAATTTATCGAAACAACTTGTTGTTGGTTAAATTGTATAGAACTAACTAATCATCTAGTGTGCTAGATTGGTTCAACTTGTAAGTCTTGTATAGATTTCTTAAGTTGTAATAGGATCATCTAGTCTTCAATCGGAACAAGCCTCAGTTTTCAAATGAAGAATTGGCGAGATGCTTGAAGAAACTGACAATCATCTAAAATGAGAGAAGACTTGGAGTAAAGTTGGCTTTAACATTAAAAGTGAATGACAGAAGACAAAAGAAACTTTGTATGAAGTGCGTTAAAGACAAGTTCGAGAAGTCTAATGAATCAACAAGTTTGGATTCCAAAGACATTTGAAAAAAGTTGTTCTAACCGGAAAAGGCAAAAGTAGACCTACTCTGCATGCATGTTTTGCAGGTCTGCAACATTGTTGACAGAATAAACTTTTCAGAAAAATGCATGGCTTGTCAATCACTTTGACAATGGCTCTCTAATATCTCTTTAACTATAAACACCTTTAGATATCTACATAAAGAAGGTTACGAGAATGAAGTATGAAATGAATCATACACAAGAACACGAACTCCAAAGTTAGAATACTCTCAAGCGCTTAAAAGGTCTATTAGTTTTTTCGTATTTTTGAACACGAGAATCTTAGCCTCCTTGTTTAAAGTTAATCTTCCGAAATTCACTCTATCTTCACAACTGTAACTAACACCCTTTCCAACAGGTGAGGCCTAGAGATGCATTCAATGTAAAGCCGACTGACCTAAAAATAACAGATACGACATGGACTCGCTGGGTGCAAATACAACCGAAAAATTCAGGAGCTTCGTGCGATCGTTATTAACCAGTTACATCATCTTGTAACACTATTCTGTGGGGTCCGGCCTGACCCCACCCTTTACTCCGTCGCCCCCTCGCGTCTTTAACGCGGTGGATTTTACTGGCCCCGACTGGAGCCTGCTCCTCCAAGGTTCGAAGAGGCCAGGCCCGAGCGGCGCTGTCGTTGTTCAAATTTCGAGTTCTGATTCCTGTGATGATAAGGTTTTGTCGGAGGCTTTTCGCGAACTCGGACGGGCTTTTGGCGATGCAGAGGCCAGCGGATCGGGCCGGGGTGCTGTGGATGCAGCCCCCGCAGAGCCCGAGGTGGTAGGGGAGTACGTTTTTCCCTCTGACTGGAGAAGCCATAGGGTCTTGGGGGCCACTTCGACGGTGTCTAGGGACACCATGAAGGCGTTGGTCATCTCAATCCCCTGTCAGGGGGTGAAGTATTCTCTCCCTCGGCCTGCCAACAAGTGTTTTGACCCTCCTCTGGGCTTTGCAGCGTTCTATACGACCGCGATGGAAAATGGCGTGGGCCTGCCTTTGCATCCGTTCTTCAGCGAGGTGCTGCCGTGTTGGGCTCATATAACCTTTCCCCGTTCCAGTTTCTCTGAACGGATGGTGTCATTTGGTCGGGGTGCTATTGGTGTGGCTCGACCTTGGCCTGGGCCTCCCCACGCTTCGCGAGTGGCACCACATGTACCGCATCAATCAGAGTTCTAACAAGCACTATTATTATTTCACGAGGTGGTCTGGTGGCAAATCAACATTGATCAAGAAACCCCCGTCGAACTCCCCGAACTGATGGACCACATTCTTTTACATCCAGCTTGATGCGACTGCCCCGGAGTTTATCCGCCACGGGGGAAATCCGATCAGTGGGTTGCCCTTCTCGGAGTATTGGTATGGTTTCTTTGCATCATGGTGCTGACTATTTTTTCTTTTTGTGTTTTATTTCAGTTACTCTTCGGACGCTCTTGACAGACGCCAAGCAGGCCCGAGTGGACATGGCCTATGACGTTTCGGAGAACGATCAAAGGTTGTTCATGGTCCAAAACAAAAGATCGGTCACGGCCGAGTCTGTTTACGATGCAGAGCTTCGCCCCACACCCATTGCTGAACTGATGACCAGGTCGTGTCATCCGCAGGTGTCCGCGGAGCGGGTCGGGCAGGCCCTGCGCGAGAAGAAGAGGGAGCGAGACGAGGAAGAGGCTCGTCGGCGCGCCCAAAACCCTTCTAGGCGCCTCCACGTCGATCCTGATCTCCCTCCACCGCCTCCTCCTCCGCCGCTGCTGTCCATGGATCCTATCCCAACAAGGGTGGATACGCCTCGACTGCCGCCCCACTCAGAAGTCTCCTACCGGGGCGACGACCGAGAGAAGGAGAGGGAGAAGGAGAAAGAAAAGGTATTCGGTCGTCCTGAACACCGACATCATCGACGTTCCCGAGAAAACAAGATGTGTCAAGATGACCCGGGCAAGGCCATGACGACCATCTCGACTCCTCCAGACTCGGTGATCGACCTGTTCCTGACCCGCGCGCTCAGGCTTCTCCGGGACCCTACCTCCGTCGACCAGTTCGGGCTGTTCCTCGCACGTTTGGCGCAATACAAACTCCACGAGCTTCAGGTATGTGTTCGAGTTTCGCACTATGTATCTACGATCTGCATGCGATTGACTCTTCGAATGTCCTTTGTAGGCTCGAATGGAGTTCGATTCC
>JAPKLW010002137.1:57815-79969 GCA_026898455.1 Plectranthus barbatus
TGATAGGATACACATCCACCACTATAAATAACCTAGTAAATTCGATTTTTCAGCATTCCCTATTACATGCAATCATATTTTAGAGTTTTTAGAGTTTGGAGACTTGGGGAACACGAAACCCTTTATTTTTCTTGTAAGTTCTTTTATGTTTACGCAATTTAATATGTTTTCTTTTGGATTTCTATCTACGATGAGTGGCTAGAAACCCTAGCGGGTTCTAGGGGTTGATATTATTATGGATGCATGTTAGGATTAATTAATTAGGTTCATGATTCCTGTGTTTATTTTCAATTCTAGATTAATTCAAGGACCGAGAGGTGACGATTAATTTAGATGTCTAGCTATTGATAGAAGGACCGAGAGGTGAATATTAATAGTGGGAATAGGAATACATGATACGATCTACACTATCCAAACAGATGTACTAGATGTAGGAATTGAACTGATTTGCTTATCAGATTGACTAATTTGGTGTACTTTGAGACCGAGCGGAGATGAGTCACTAATTAGTAATCTAGGTTATATTTGCCAAACAAGGAGATATAACATCATTGCAGTATTCCACCTGTTAAATTAATTGATTCCTACATGTTATCCATAATAAGAGTTCTTCCCTAGAATCTGTGTTCTTTAATTCGCTTTCCAAAACTCCTTTAATTTTCAAGTATCGTTATCTTTATTTTCCAAACAAAACCCTGATTTTGAATTCCTCAAACAATGAATTTTAGAACCATAGCTAGTACATAGGATAATTTCCCCATACAATTCCCCTGGATCGATAACCTTAGGGTTTACAAATTTATTTGCCGCTGTTATTATAATTAATCTGTTAGAAATAACAGTGATCACACGTAACCATACCGCACAGCCCTTAAAGCTTTTATTATCTATAATTTAAATCAATCCTAGAATACTTGTGAAAGAGATCTACGCAAGCTACACTCGTAGATGTTTACGCAAAGCCCTCCCACTATTCACATGATGTAAATTGTTTGTCTAGAAATGCCAACAACCGTACCCATGCACCTCTAGGAACTAGCAAGCTACACTCGTAGACGTTTACTAGAATGAGAGATACACTTACAGCCTTGTGCGCTGTCGTGCCTCGCGCCGTGTGGCTGCGCCCTGCCGCCCCCGCGCCTGCCTTGTGCGCGCGCAGGCCGTGCGCATGCTGCACGCCCCGGCCGCGCGCCTGCCGTCGTCTCCGTCGGCCCTGCGTCGGCTCCGTCTTCGTTCTTCGTCCTCGACCCGTCCAATTACAAATTTTGAAAAAATTACAGAAATCTATTCTATTACAATTTTTCAAATTTACACTAATCACGTATTTTCTCATGATTTTACAAAAAGAATTCAACCCTACACGGATAAACCACCGCGGGCTGAATCAACGGGTTGCCACGAGGAACAAAAACCAAACAACCACAAAATAATAAATTCATACATGCATACAGAATTCAATTACGCACAAAAGAGCCATAAATCAGGAACCTGGCTTTAATACCAAATGTAGGGTTTTTCCGTGAATCGAATCACCAAAACCAATTTGAACCGGATCGATTTATGGTTATTGCACATAACTAAAATTCACAAAACCCTAGCATGCTCCTATGAATTTAATACATAGATTTGTGGATTTAGGGTTTACCGTAACTCCGTCGAGTCTGAACCGATCTTTCGCGTTTGAATTCTAAAACTCAATTCAACCACGCAATTCGATTTAATCTGCGGAAGCAGAAATTAGTAATCTAATTTCTTTGAAAAAATCGAAAAACAAAGAGAGAAGAAAAGAGAAATATGTTCTCCAGATTAGATCTTCAGGGCTGTGTCCCAATGCTGCTCAGATCTGCTACTGGTGAGGATTCCACAGATCTGTGTTGTAGGCCTGAGCAGAAAAATCCTTCTTCTCCCCTCTACAGGCGCCGCCCACTCTCTCTCTGCCTCTAGGGTTTCACTGATTTGAATGTGTTCAATAGTGGCTAGGGTTTCCAGAGAGAATGGTCTATTTATAGACCCAAGGTTTTATCCCTAATGGGCTACTGGGCCCTTTTTCAGCATGTTTAATTGGGCCAGTCCTGAGACCTAATGCAAATAATAAAGTGGGCCTATAATTAATTAATTCCCATGTCCACAACCCAGGACACAATTAATTAAATAATATTAATTCTTTTTCACCACAAATTAATACTGACCTACCCCTTTATTACCATGTTATGAGAACGGGCTGCATTAATTGAGAATTCCCATATTTAAGGTTACCGGACATCCATTAATTAATCGGAGCCTCTGACAAGCTCTAACTACAATTAATTAATATCTTATAACTCCTGAGTAGTACCACTCAAACCTTATCACTCGTGCCTGAACTTAATCAGCCTGCAGGACTTTGGCACGATGAATGTTATTGAGCTCCTCAAGGAATGTCCCCATCCTATTACTCGGATATGGTTACCTAAACCCAGTCTCAGGAGGTACTACACGAACTGCTGTTACCCAAGATGCGGATATACGAGCACGTTACTTAGGCTCTCCACCATGGCAAGTCAAAGCAACAGTCAACCCGTGCAAACCCCTGAACCTTCGTTAGAGTTTGGACTCAATCAATATAACGAGATCTTGTATTCGCTGATTTCAGACAGACGAATACATCTCACTGCGGTCCATCAATACGCCACCTCTGCGTACCAGCATGTCAAGTAACCAAGACAGACTACTTATTCCGATAATGCCGCAGCCATCCGGACAGACGTATCCTCATACACTGTCTCAGCTGTGATCAGGTTTATGTCTCACTAGGTCAAGTGATCATACTGTCTTCTGCGATCTACAACACGCCGTATGATCGTCCCTATCGGTGAGACAAGAGGATACCATTGTTCATACATGTAAGATTGTTAACAGATAGGAGAAATAAACTGTTGTATACTCATTGTAATAAATGCTTTCAGTATACAAAACCCATCACGATCTGCTTCGATCCCTCACCCGGTGACTATATGTCCCAGGAACTTTCCCGAAGCTACTCCAAAAGTGCACTTCGCAGGGTTTAGCTTCATTCGGTACCTATTCAGGATCTCAAAGGCTTGCTTCAAGTGGTGCACATGGTCCTTTGTCCTCTTTGACTTTACCAGCATGTCATCGACGTATACTTCTATAGTCTTCCCTATGAGCAGCTCGAACATTTTGTTAATGAGTCGTTGGTACGTCGACCCGATATTTTTGAGTCCGAACGGCATTACCCTGTAGCAATAGATGCTCTTACTCGTCATGACGGCGGTCTTCTCTTGGTCCTCGGGGTGCATTAGGATTTGGTTGTACCCGGAGAATGCATCCATGAAGCTCAATAGGTCGTGCCCTGCGATTGCATCGACAATGCAGTCGATATACAAGAGTGGGTACGGGTCCTTTGGACACGCCTTGTTGAGGTCCGTGTAGTCCACACAGATCCTATTCTTGCCATTTTTCTTCTTCACCACCACAATGTTGGCGAGCCACATCGGGTATTTCACCACCCTCACGGATTCGATGTCCAGCAATTTTTGGATTTCCTCGTTTATCGCATCGTTCTTCTCTTCTGGGAATTTCCTCCTTATCTGCTGTACCAGCTTGCGGTTAGGGTCGAAATGCAGTCGATGGGTCATAACTTTGGGATCGATCCCTACCATATCATTGTGGGACCATGCGAATACGGCCTGCTCGGCTGCGAGGAACTCAAAAAGTTGCGCGCGGATTTCTAGATCCAGTCCAGAACCTATATTCGTCCTCTTTCTTGGATTGCTCGGATCGAGCTCGATCTCTTCCGTTTCTTCAGATTCCCCCAGTTGGGGTAGTGGTTTGCCCTTGGCGAAGTGTTGTTGGGCGCATACGACCTTGAAACTTGCGTCGTAGCATTCCTTGGCAGCATTTTGATCACCTCGATCGTGCATATCCCCTTGGGCGTTGGGAAGTTTACCACCTGGTGGAACGTCGAGGGCACGGCCCTCAATTGGTGCAGCCATGGGCGCCCTAGAAGGGCGTTGTAGGCGCTGGGGGCGTCTATGACCATGAACGATACGTCATGATGCGCCCCTCCACAGTATGTCGGCAATGCCATGGTCCCGACAGTCATTTGAAAGCCACCGTTGAACCCGACAGTGGTGTCTGTGTGCGAACTATCTTGTCCTCAGGGATCTTCATCTCCTTAAGCGCGTGCAGGAACAGGATATTCGCTGAGCTTCCATTATCGACCAAGATCCTCTTCACAAGGCAGTTCGAAATCAACATTGAGATGACTAGAGTGTCATCATGGGGATGGCTCAGGCACGGTGCCTCTTCACTGGTGAATTCAATTGGTGCGTGCTCTGGGTTTTTGCGCGGGGCTACAGCTTCTTCCCGGGTTAGCCGTCTGGCTTTCTTTGTTGCCAACCTGGTGATCCCGCTGATCTCTGATCCCCCGGTGATGCAGTTAATTGTTCGAACCAGCACCGGGGACTTAGGTGCATCTGCCTTCGCTGGCTTCGCGTCATCGATCTGCTTTTCTCTTGTCCATATCTTTTTTCCCCTGTCCGATAGGTATTCTTTCAGAAACCCCTTCTTCAGCAGTTCCACCACTTCCAGCCGAAGCGCTCTGCAGTCCGCGGTAGTGTGTCCATGATCGTTATGAAATTCACATAATTTCTACACATCTCGTGATGCCGGGTCGGCCTTCATTTTCTGAGGCCATTTCAGCTTCTTGGGCATCCGCTGGATTGATTGATAGGGTGTACTCTAGTACATACGGGCCGAGGTTATTCACCTGAGGTGGTCTACTGTAGGGGTGAGTCCTGGGCGGACGCCTGTCTCGTTGTTCATGTCGACCTTCTTCCCGAACAGCAGGCCTTCCTCTACGTGCGCGGCCATAGGGTTCGTCTTCTTCCCACTTGATCAACGCCCAGGCCCGATTTAGTGCATCGTTCGTTGTCTGGCAAGGATAAATGGACAAATCACAGTACAGGTTTGAAGCCACATCGAGGCCCTTCGTGAAAGCGCGTACGGCGGTGTTGTTTGGGCAGTTAGGCACCGCGACCAACTCTCTATTGAAGCGTGATAAGTAGTCCCTAAGGGACTCTCCTGGCCTCTGGATAATGGTGTATAGGTCATCAGGGTGCTTGTCCAATCTCTGGCTGCTAGAGTACTGCCTCAGGAAGAGCTGGTGTAGTTCAGCGAACGTTGAGATCGAGCTACGCGGGAGACCGACGAACCACAGGAGTGCCGGTCCTATCCGGCTTGAGCCGAAGCTCTTGCACATGCAGGCCTCTCGTTGTGCGCTTGTTATTGCTAGTGCTAGCATCTTCTGCCGGTATACAGCTATATGATTTTTCGGGTCGGTCGTCCCGTCGTAGAGGACAAAACTGGGCGGAGTGAAGCAATCTGGGAGATCTGCTTCGGCTATCTCTGGAGAGAAGGGAGACTCCGCGTAACTTTCGCATGGTATGGTCCTCTCTGGGGGCGGCAGGCCAGGGATTCTGGCGATTAGTGCCTCAAAGTAGTCGGGTCGCTGTTCAAAGTGACGATCAATTTGTAAGAGGGCGTCCCGATCGGGCTGCTCCCTCTGCGGTCTTCGCATTGGCGGAGCATTTGGAGTCCGCTCCTGGCCCCCTTTGTTAGTCTGATCAAACTCTGTTTCGAGGTTCCGTGCTGCAGTCCTATCAACGCTTTAGGGCTCCTCGACGATAGGGCGGGTGTTGGTTTGATGTTGTAGCCTTCGGTTCTCCCTTTTGAGGAGCTCGTACCTCATCGTCATATCCTCCATGCGTGCCCCCATCATCTCCATAGCTGCCCAGGCACTTTCGACCTGACTGACTAGTCGCGCCACATGAGGGTCCGCTAGAGCGTAGGGAGGCGGAGGTGGAAACATCAGTTCTGTGAGGGGAGTGATATTGAATGCTCTCATGAGTTCGTTCACTGTGCCGCCTTGAGCAGCCCCTATCCTGGGTGTTGCGGGCTATCCGCAGCCCGCTGTTGCAGTGGCGGGGGTTTGCCCGCGCCCGGCTCCGGAGATGGATCCGCGATTGGTGTCGATATTGGCTCATTGGCCCCGTCCTGTCGATGGGGCGGTCCTTCTATCGTCGACGGGGATCTCGTTGGTGTTTTCCGTGTCGTCTGCCATTCCCTGCAAGGTAGATTAGAGAAAATTTGTTCTCGAGGCCCCACGGTGGGCACCAAATTATTGAGGTTCGAATTGTGATGAATACGGAGCCCCGAGAACTTTATGACAAATATGCAGAAAACGACATGGAAAAAAAATGAATATTGTAGTAAAAGAACCAAATTAAGAATACAATCAATATGGCGTGTGCGAAGGCGTAAAATGGCCGCCTAGGAACTACACAAATTGAAGTCGCTGGTCTGTCAGGATGCTACTAGGGCTATAATGTATAACTATCACGTGGAACTGGCTAGATGGCCAAATAGGTGCTTACACGCGGTTATTATAGGTGACGACCAGGCCTAGGGTTCTCGCGATCTTCGCCGAGCGGTTGAGGGGCGTTTCTGGAGAAATCGGGGTGGTTTGGCCACGTAGCGATCGTGCCTCCCAGAAATCATGCGAACTAGTTGTTATGCGCCCGTTATCCTTTTTTGGCCATTGGGAACCATCAAGGCAGGTCGATACTCATATGTCGAGCTTCCTCTTTGATGATTGAGCTACTTTTTCTCTTTATCGAACTATTTCTGGTCTTTGTCGAACTGCTCTCGGTGCGTCGGGCTGCTTTCATGACGGACTGCATTCCAAGTGGGCTTGATTGCTGCGCTTAAATTAGGTCGGTACCATTACTGCTTCTTCGCTAGAACCCGTTTGGCTGTGGATCGAGGCCACTAATTGGGCCGAATTCAAATCGGACCCCAAAAAAGACAGTCAAACATATTAATTTTATTTTTTGCACTATTAATCAAATAATATCTCAATCCATTTGAATTGGCCAAACCAAACCGTTTTAATATGGTTGGACCAGTTTGATTTGGAATAATTATTTGGTTGGATTTATTCTTGCTTCCATCTTCCAGCAATATCTTATGCATGCAAATAGTAGGACTGATTCCCTTAATATCCAAGATAGTCCAATCAGTTGCTTGTTTGTGCCTCTTGAGCATATCTAACAAATTATGTTCATTCCCTTCTTCCAGATTAGATGCAATGACGACAGGTAGAGTGTTAGCTTCCTCCAAATAAACATATTTTAAATGAGCTGAAAGAGGCTTCAACACTAGCTTGGGGGTTCCTCAAATGAAGATTTTGGTTTTTTATGCTCCCTTGATAATAAATCCAATGGTTCGAATGAAATTTTCACTCCCCCAAACTTTCTATCATGCTCTACCCATGCTATAACATATTTCATCTCTTCTTCATTTCCCCTGCTTTTGATTGACTATCTGCTACGAATTCCTCTATCAATGTTTCAAGAGTTCCCACTGCAAAGCAATCTTTTGAATCATCATGTAACTTTATAGCATTGAAAAGGTTAAACGTTGTTTGCTCCTCATGCACTCTCATAATCAGCTCTATCTTTTCAACATCAATCAAGGTTCTTCTTGTTGCCAGAAAAGGTCTTCCCAAAATGATAGGCACTTCTTTGTCTGCCTCATAATCCACGACAATGAAATTTGCATGAAATATGAATTCGTCAACTCTTACCTGGGCATCTTCAATTTTTCCCTCAAGATGAACAATAGAGCTATCTGCTAGTTGCAATGTTATATTAGTGGGTCTAGCTCCTCCAATGCCCAACTTCTTAAAGATCGAGAGTGGTATTAAATTCACACTAGCTCCTAAGTCACATAAAGCTCTCCCTACATCTCTTCCTCCAATGGAACAAGGTATGGTTAAACTCCCTGGGTCTTTCAGTTTAGCTGGAATTTGTATCCTCAAAGGTCCACTGACCTCTTCGAACAGGGATACTGTCTCAAATTCCTTTAGTCTTTTCTTCTTAGTTAAGATATCCATAAGGAACTTCACATATGTATGCATCTGCTCTAATGCCTCCACCAAAGGTACATTTATATGTATCTATTTTAACATTTTCATAAACTTCTTAAATTGTTCTTCCTCCTTCTGCTTTTGAAATCTTACCGGAAATGGAGGTGGCGGTGGTATATATTCATGCTTTTCTTTACCATTTTTCCTCTTGGCTTTCAGAATGCTTCCTTCACAAACTTCTACAGGAATTGCAAGTGTTAGTTGTTCTGGGCTTATCTCTGAAACATATTCCTTGTTTGATGATTCTACACCCTTCTACGTCTTTTCTACAGACTTGTCATTTTTCTTGAATGAACCTTCTTCCTTTGGTGGTTCTCCCTTTCTTTCTTCAAATTGTTTTCCACTCCTCAGAGTTACCACTTTGCAATACTCCTTTCCTCCTCTGGGATTCTCAGTGTTTCTTGGTAAAGCTCCTTGAGGCCTACTTTGAATCTCATTGGCCAACTACTCCATCTGAACTTCCGAATTTCTTAGAGAAGATGCCTCACTTTTGATTAAGGCATCTTGACTTTTCGGCAGAACTTCATTCTGAGTCATAAACTCCTTCATTATATCCTCCATAGATTTCTCAGGCTTAGTTGGTGGTGCTTCCAAACGTTGATGATTCACTTGTCGATGACCATGATATCCCTGCTTATGCTGCTCATATACTACAGCATTACTTGTAGCTTACCCAGACCAAGAAAAATTAGGATGGTTCCTCCACCCTGGATTATATGTATTTGAATAAGGATTGTGTCCATTATGGAACTGATTCCTATTTCTCATATAATACACTGAAGCTGGATTGGAAGGACATTATTTGAATATGTGTCCCTCCCCACAATAGATACAATTCAAGGATGAAACTTGTTTAACTGGAACAGTGGTGACCATGGCTTGACTCGCATTCTTCTCAATATTCTTCATTGTTGTTCCTAGAGCTTCCATCTGTGCTACAAGTGCATGCATCAGATCTATTTCCAAACTCCTGCTAGCTGCCCTTGAATTTGACCATTGGTAGTTGTTTGCAGCAATTTTGTCCTGAATTTCACAGGCATTGTTATAAGTTTTAGAAAGTAGAGCCCCATTTGCACATGCATCAACTACCATTCTTGAATTTGCATTCAATCCATTGTAAAAGGTCTCTATTTGGATGCAGTAAGATATCCCATGGTGAGGACACCTCTTCAAAAGTTCCTTAAACCTCTCTCAAACTTTACTAACAGATTCATCTTTCTGCTTAAAGGATATAATAGTACTTCTGTATCTAGAATTCCTTGTTGGAGGGATATACTTCAATAAAAATTTCTCAGCTAGATCATTCCAAGTTGTGATAGCAGCTGCAGACAGAGAAGTGATCCATGTTTTAGCACTGCCTCTTAGAGCTAAAGTTTTAAAATAAGTAAATATGCTCAATCAATATAATAGCATTTAGACTCAAAAACTAACACTCCCCAGCAACGGCGTCGTTGAACTGCAAATACGACAGAATAATGTGCAAGTATACACAGTCATACAAGTAATATAGTCTAGGACACAAAATATCGAACCCTAGGGAGTGTGGTTGACCGTGCACACAATATTACTTGTAAATTTTAGTTATTTGTTTAAGTTCTACGAAATCTAAAAACATAAATCAAAAAGTGAGATCTAACAGAAACTTCTCTCACGAATTTGAGTCACACTAGAAAATAAGTACGAGTAAACAGATAGAATGAAATGCACTTGAGTTGTTGACCTTCCAAATCTACACTATCCTATATGTTTCAGCATAGATCTAGCATGACTTCTGAACCACAGGCCCACTTGAATGTGCCCAGCAAACTGTCTCCCTACTGAAACTACAAGATCTTTTATTTCATCATATGTCTATTCATGAAATGGTCATCAAATGTACAAAACAGAACAGGTGTTTCAATCATGAGGCATGCCTTTTCATATTTCTACACAATAAGCATGATCGAACATGGATCTCTCCTCCTAATTTATCTTTTCAGACTAAACAAGGTGAAATAACTCAGAGACGTCATGTAGAGCCTCTGCAAAAATAGATCCAGAATCGAACTCAGAATCATACTAAACCATCATTAACATATATTCAAGCTTAGAAACGGCCAACAACCCAAGGATAGCGGGATTAGTTCATAATAAAGTTAAAAATAAAAGATAACTTATATGTATGCATCATCATTTAAACCGATAGAATCCTTCTTGAAATCAGTTGAGATCTCTCCATTCGTGTGCTTAGCTCTGGCTTCTTCACCTAGGGATCCTCTCTTTTCGAGCTCTCTATGTGTGTGGTGTTAATTGTGTGTCTTGATGTCCGAACCTTCTACTTTTTCACCATTTTGTCTCCCCGTTCTCACATGATCCTCACAACTTAGCTTCCCTTATTTGCCCTTGAGTGCTGACATGAATTATCGGGTGCCACTTGTCCTTGCTTTAGACAGAATCTACAAAGTTCTTAATTCTTGTCTGGAAGTTGTCCCCCAGTGTGATCGATTATGACTGACAACCATGCAACTCGTATGCTCTAGCATTGGTGAAAATTATGCTACTCAGAAACTCCAGCAAAGAAAATCCTGAGAAAAATCACTCACATTTCCTAGCAAAAACTCAACAATTAACTAAAGCATGATCAAACAAGGTAAACTAAAATAATAAGACAACTTATATATAAATGACCCTAATTTAGAATTAAAGTACTGGAAATAAACACAATTAACATAAATAAAAGAGAAGAAAATAACTTTTTATGAGTTATCAGTTTAGTTTGTCAAATTCTCAAAATATATCTATGGGTTTAACCAATATTTAAACGTTGAAATCAACCAAGCGAGAATGTGCACATCCCTAGTTTTTATTACTTAGTTTTGGTTTTTTTTTTTTTTCTAATGATTTTTTCATAAATTCGTCAATTTTTGTCATAACTTTTTGCCTTTTTGAGAAAAATAGTTATGGTGATATTGGCCATAACCTAAATATTATAAAAAATGTGGATATTTGAAAATTTAATGTAACAAGAATTCACCTCTTTGTCATATTTTATTTTTTATTAATCCATTGATATAAAATTGAGCCAAATATTATAAGATATTGGAATTAAATATAACAAATGTATCAAACTCTACTTTGCTCACTCAAAAAGTTAAATTAGCCACATATATAGTTTTTTTTTTAGTATATTAGAATTTCTTGAGTCTTAAAACATACTTAGACACAATAGTATTAAAGCAAAAAAAAATTAGATTTTGATGTTTGATTTTTACAACGTTAATCGTATCTCAATTGGAAGTCTAAGTTTTCTTTAAGCTTAAACCTAACAAGTGTCTCTCTCAAAAGGTATAAAATCAAAAAAATAGAGCTCGAGTTTAACGAGATTGCATTGAGTTCATATTCGAGAATTGAAAAACTAGTGATTAATATATTTCATAATTTCTATCAGCAAGAGAAATGAAATTCTCCACCACACATATTTGCTTACACTTCAATTTCTGGTGCATTTACCAGATACAGAGCCAAAAAAAAAAAATGAATCAACAGCCAGTAAAAGACACGAGGCCTACCAAATTTTTATTAGCTTCGTATGAGAAACTTAAATTTGTTCAGCAACAAAAAATCTCAAACATTTCTGCTGAACACAATTAAATGTAGTCAGTCCACAGGGTAGACTGAAAGCCATTAACCCAAGGATGAAAGATATAACGAACAAAATAAAGAGAAATAAAAAACCAAAAAATTATACCCACATAAATATGTTTCTTATCCCAGGTGAACTCATACTAGGTATCTGCTTTCCATTTTTTTTCTTATCCAACTTTTTGGCATGGAGCTGTGGAAAAGAAAAACTTCAACATCTTTCTAATATTCACATACTTCAATGGCATCCATATTTCATATTTACACCCGAGCGCTGCTGCACCATCTGCCTGTAGTGAGTGACTTCTAACATTCAGGAGATGATATCATTAATTTCCTCCCAGAACCCTCCTCAGATCATACTTTTGGGCTTCGGTGAGCCTTTTCGGGTACCTGACATCAATTTGGATCCTCAGACTCCCCTTTCTCCTAGGATCTTTCGAAACAGGCATTCCTTCATTAGGTATAGAGATTTCATGTCCAGGTTTCACAATCTCTGTTAAAGGGACTGTTATACTCCTGCCATCTAGTGTGGTAAGCTCAAATGTCTTCCCTGTGAGGGATTCCAGGAGTGTTATCTCCTGCTTCAGCACCAAATCATTCCCTTCCCTTGTGTATATTGGGTGAGGTTTTTCATCTACCACAAATATGAGATCTGCGGGAATCACACCAGGCTCTTCGTTACCCTTCTCTGGGAAAGTTATCTTTGTGCCCTTCTTCCAACCAGGTTTTATGTCAATAGTCAGGATCTCATCCAACACCCGTGTCCTACTGCAAGACAAGAAAAGTATGATAAACAAAAATTTACAAGTAGATCAACATTCAGTTTCCAAGAGAGAT
Source organism: Plectranthus barbatus (assembly GCA_026898455.1). Taxonomy (NCBI): domain Eukaryota; kingdom Viridiplantae; phylum Streptophyta; class Magnoliopsida; order Lamiales; family Lamiaceae; genus Plectranthus; species Plectranthus barbatus. The sequence goes on from JAPKLW010002137.1 coordinate 70,267, forward strand.
AGAGTGATGGCAAAATCATAAAGCAACTTGCTAAAATTGTAACTAATTCAAAAGAACTAACAAGCGTGCATATTCAGGTTTCATAAAAGTAATGAATCTTAGCAGCATCACTATAGCTGCTCAATGACCTCTGAAAACACATGGGTCTGCTGGCAGGTACTAGGTGGTTTATATTAGCTACTCAATATCAATAACCATAGAGATGAGACCAAATTCTAACTCATTTGCATTCAAATTACCCAACAACTAAAAGACTAACTAGAAGGGCCAGTGAAAATTTTGCTCGGTCGACAGAAATGCAATGGTCCCAAAAGACAATTATCTGTCATCAGATTGTTGAAAAAGAGAAGCAAGAATCAACATTCAGAAAACAAGTAATCCAATACTGTTACACTTCGTAATTGCAGCACATTACATCTATCCAGAAATTCTAATAATACAGATCTAGTTACTCGGACTAATTAATATGAATCCAGAGATAGATAAATTATTCATTGTGACCCCCACTACATGTTCATCCTACATAAAATACTAAAAAACTAACTAGAAGGGCCAGAAAAAAATAGCTCAGTCGAAAGAAATGAATTGGTCCTAAAAGACTATTATCTGTCATCATCACATTGATGAAAAAGAGACGAGCAAGAATCAACATTCAAAAAACAAGATTACAAGAGCCATTTCATTTGGAGCAATCTAACCTACCAAATATTTGTTATCCTTGGTAAATGCAGCACAACATATTGCCAGAAATTCTGGTAATGCATGACAGTGTGGTTCATGTTCTCTTTTAAACTACTGGCCAAAGTATGGAAAATTCCTCTATTAGACTTGCGCCTCAATCATGTAACTCTAGCACCATGGTAAAGCTTTGAGGATTAAGTACGTGGCTTGCACTAAGTTTTCAAAGCTTTTGAGGCGTTTTTGGATTTTGAGTTTAATTTTTGAATTTTATTTTTTTTACAGTCAATATAGCTTGTTATTACCAACCCCAAGAAGCCCAAAAATTGAATAGAAATTGCTCATTTTCTGCCTGCAAGCATCCACCTTCAGCCTTAGGTTACACGCCCTTCTCCCCTCTCTCGTCTTCATCATGTTATGGCGCCCCACCTCTTTCTCCCCCCCCCCCCCCCTTTTTAAGAACAGGGTTAAATAATTCTATGAAAATTAAGTCAAATAACAAGGCTCTGAATTCAAAATAATTTTTGGAGAAGTCTATTGAATGATGGCAAAGAACTTAAAGGACGAATGTGTTATGGCAAACAACAGTGGACTTCAGATAACTTTCTCGGGCAGTACCATGGCCAAGACAAGCATTCTCTTAGTGGGTCTTCCGTTAATCAAAAACCTAAAGAACACATCTCCATTGAGATCTATCCAAACATGTCCAGGCACTAATGCACGAATCAACTTTCCTCGACCATTTCATCTAACTCAACCCAAACTAAAACCATGGTCAAAGGGTTTAATCCCCACTCATATGTTCATCTACAAATTTACATTGATCAAATGTAGGAGTAGGACATCATAACAATCCATTTCTTTATACTAGACATCCATGGTCAGCACACTCCAGCAAAAGCTGGTTCTACATTTTCAATCAGAGAGGTCATCTACAGATTAATAAACTTCCAATAAGTTTAGAGGTTATAATAAGATCAAAGTGCCCAGTAAGATATTTTGACAATCCAGATCCAAGACAAAAATACAATTCCACCATCATTCAACTTAATAAATGACAAGAATCCTACGAGATAAACATCTCCAATCGCAACGATATCAGATATAACCTTGAACAATTCCACTAGCCACCCTACCCTAAGAAAAAGTATCTCCCAAAAACCAACAGTCAACATCCATTCCAACCAAAATTGTGAAACAGCAAATAAGAAAATAATTTATCCCAGAAATTGCTAAATCAGAGATCAGAATGAAAAGAGAGTGAGCAACGGACAGAAATGGACATACCCATTGGAATCAAGAACATTCCTAGAAATCTTCATCTTCCTCGTCGAACCAGTGTACAACTCCTCCAAGCTGCACATCAGCACATTCTCCACCGGCGACGCTTTCCTCGATCCTCCACTACCCGAACTCTCCCTACCCCCACCATTCATCGTTGTGCTCCTAAAATGTCCGTCTCTCCTACCGCCGCCGCTATTACTACTACCACCAGCACCGGCAGCACTTCCATTACTATTTTCCCCAAAAATCTCCGCATAAATATCGTCAGCATTCCTCGGATTGAATCTGAAATTAGGGTTCGGGTGCTGCTGATTGTTAAAGTGAAAACCCTGGTTGTTTGCCCTCGTACTACGAGGTGGAGGTGGATATTGGCCCGATTTGAGGCCCTCCTCGCCGTATAGGTCGTAGATCTGGCGCTTCTGCGGATCGCTCAAAACATCGTAGGCCTCGGAAATCTGCTTGAATTTGGCCTCCGCTTCTTGCTTGTTCGCGTTCTTGTCGGGATGCCAAATCATAGCCAGACGGCGGTAGGCTCTCTTCAAATCTTCGACGCTGGCGTTTCGGTTAACTTTGAGGATGTTGTAGTAATCCACCCCCATTTTAGAGCTCCAATTTCGAGCTCCGCTTTATTGAATTCCTTTTGCTGTGTGATTGCAGATGCGTACGTGAGGCAATGGGAGGAAAGAGGAGGTTGCGATAGCTCCGGCGGCGGAGGATCAATCGACAGCGATTGCGGGTCGGATTTTGGTAGAATTGTGTTAGTAAGTTCTGATTTGTTAATGGAAAAGGAGGTGAGATTTAGTGGGGCCATATCATTCGGCAATATCAGGGGCAGTTCCGTCATTTATGCAAATTTCGTCATAAATCACAATTGCAATTAATGGAAATTAAATTAGCCCAAAATATTATAATTGAATTGAATGAAAATGTTTTAGTTTTGAATTTTTAATTCAATATTTGTTGGTCCCCGATCAGAGTGTTTTATATGCAGTGGAAGTATTAATACGATCTTGCATTTATCTTACTAAGGTTTCGACTTAGCGAATGTTTATCAAATGTGTTTAGTCTCGAATATTTGTTAAGTTAATTTGCAGCTTATACTACAACACTTGATGTGTTGAGTTTCAAATATGCACAGCTACACAATAACGAATAAAAGCAGTAAAATTCAAACAAATCTTCTACGTCCACTCTTCAGTCCTCCGACTGAAAATTCACTAAAAAATTGAGTACAAGGTCAGACTTGATCTCTAACGTTGAGAAGCTCCACCGTCTGGTCAGCGCGCACCTTCAAGCACCTCGGTCTTCAATCTTCAACCTTTGTCACTCCGTAGAGTGAGGACAAACCTTCATTCTCCTTGGATGTGACTGTTGGGAGTTTTATAGTTCTTCCTAGAACATATCCTTGTGTTGGCGTTGCCCTTAAGAATCATGCTTGCATAGCAATCGTGACTACTAGATTCTTTCCAGAATAGAAAGAATCCCAAAATAACCTTAGAAGCTTAGCTTCGTAGGTCTCGAGCTTCAAATATGGTAGCTTGTGGGAAAACTTCAATCAACTACTAGCTCGGATGAGTTCGTGTAATGTAAAGAGTGATTAGATCTTCTCTTGTTATCTCTGTAAGTAGAAATTCGCAAACCTTTGAATCAAATCAGGATGACACCTATTTATAGGTGAAGATTCAAATGGTTGTTTGAATCATATCCGTTAGACTCAAGGCATTGCTCGCCTATCTGTGTTCTTCCTTTTGCTGCAGTGGACAGAGACTCTCCAAGTCTCCTCGTCTCTGATTGGCGTAGCTTCTATTTGTAGTCGTCTCTGTCAGAACTAGGGGTGTTCACGGTTTGGCCAAAACCGTTCAAACCGGCCGAACCGGATTTGTTTGGCCGGTTATAAATCTGTTTTTTAAACCGGTAGTTTAAAAAAATTGAAACCGGTAAAAATCGGTCCGGTCACGGTTTGGGGGGCCAAACCGGGCATTTCGGCCGGACCGGCCGGATGATATTTTGATATAAATATATAACATATTACTAATAGATGTTTGTGGATCAGCTGGTTGATGTCACATATCTAGTTTAGAGCACCTGTGTTTAAACCTCTTTAAGACACATTTTGTTTCATTTGCTTTGTTGCCCCATTCATTGATTTTAAATACATTTTGTTAATTTCAATTTCTTTTTTTTCCTCACTCTCTTTTTTTCCCTCACTCTCGCCTCATTTGCTTCGATGCCCCAATCATTGATTTTACACTTTTTTATCAAATTAAAAATCCAACTAACATTTTGTTAATTTCAATTTATTTTTTTCCTTTTTTTTCCTCACTCTCTTTTTTTTTTTTCTAACTCTCTTTTTTTTTTTCTTTTTTTCCTCACTCTCCTCATTTGCTTTGCTGCCCCCATTCATTGATTTTAAACACATTTTGTTAATTTTAATTTCTTTTTTTTCCTCACTCTTTTTTTCCCTCACTCTCGCCTCATTTGCTTCGATGCCCCAATCATTGATTTTAATTTTTTTTTATCAAAATTAAAAATCCAACTAATTTGTAGTGCGATTCACTGATTCTATATTAATTATTTCTTGTATTTTAGTTGCACTTTAATGTAATTTTGATTTTGATATATATTATAGTATATTGTTGAATTTAAAACAATTCTCATTTTAAACCGTCAAACCGGCCGGACCAAACCATTTTTATACGGTTTGGCCGGTTTGGTTTCGATAAATTATTTGGCCGGTTTGGTTTGAAAAAATTTCAAACCGTACCTATTGGTTTGGCCGAGATTTTTCCCCAAAACCGGCCGAACCGAACCGCGAACACCCCTAGTCAGAACGGATCTTTTTATTTAGATCTGAAACCTCCTTTGTGTCTGATGATTGTTCTATTCTCTGATTCGTTGGGTTTCCTTGTGATTTGAATCCTTCTGATTTACAACTCCAATCTCTTGATTGATGATGGTCGTTTGCTGGATGTTTGCATACGACTGGCATCTCAGTAGTTTGTGCTAAGATCTTCGAGTTCTGCTGGAGTTACTTCTTCAACATTCTTGTAGTATTCCTTCGTATTGCTAGCCTTGTTGTCTTCTTCAGCACTCTTCAGCAATTATCAAGTTCGCTGATACCTTCAGCATTTTTGATTCTTCTTCTTTTCTAGTTCTATTACAACTCGAGTATACATTCCCTATACAGGACTTTTACATTTGACTCGATACTGAGTTGCTAGAGCTTTGATGCACCAAAACATACAAAAACATAATTATGAATCATTGACAACAGAAGGGGTTTAATATATCTAACAATATTCATAACAATATTAAATGAATAAAATTAAAGTATGTATTGAACTTATTAGCTAAAATATATAAAAGTTTATTAATTTTATATAATCGATAATTTCATAATTTAAGAGTAAAAGTTATGATAATCTTTATAGTAGCAGTTGAGGTTGGTTTTGAGATAAGGAATTTCAGCATTGCTGTGGATCTAGAAATTTAAAATTGGGATACAATTGATAAATAAAATAAATTGAAGGTATATTATGAAAAAAATAGATAAATAATGAGTAAAAAATATATAAATAATATATATATATATATATATATATATATAATAAAAGAAATTGGGGGTACACGAAAAAAATTGGGGGTACAAGTGTACCCCCAACATCATATGTGTGTCCGCCTTTGACCCTCAAAAACTTATAAGAAATAAGAGAAAATAGTTAAAGAACGATGAAATAATATGATTTGATTATATAGAATGAAATGTTAGTCTTGAAATTTGAAGAGTACAAGTGTCATAAAGGAAAACTCGTGCTCAAAATGACCTATCGGCTCTTCTTTTATAATTCAAGATGAGTCGTTACAACCCTAGAGAGTTAAGGGGTAGTTCATATTTCTTCGATGATCATGCTCGAGGTTGATATATGTGTCCTTTTCGAAGGTTGTTGATAAGATAGATTAGATTTCATTCATGTAAATCTATATCTAGGGTTTTCTAGCTTTTCCATATCTTTTATGATTTAGCATATCTTTTTTGTACTCTTTAAATACTCAATAATACATACATTATTTTGTGTGGAAAACCCTAATATGGTATCAGCCTAAAATTCGATCCCCACCTTCCCTCCTCTCTCTCCCTCGATTTCTCTCCTCCTTGCGCCGCCGTTATGGCTACCGACACCCTTCCTCTGTCGACTCTAGTCCATATGGTGATAATCAAATTATCCTCCTCGAATTTTCTCCTTTGGCGATCGCAACTTGTTCCGCTCCTCACATGTCAAAACTTGATGAAGTATGTTGATGGTTCGTGCCCTCCACCACCCGCGACTTTGGCGTCATCGCCGAATCATCCGCCGACACCCAACCCGGCTTACTCGGCGTGGATCCAACAGGACCAACGTCTTCTCAGTTTTCTGCTTTCCACCATGTCTGAAGAGGCAATGGCCGAAGTTCTTGGCTGTTCCACGTCTCGTGCGGTATGGCAAGCCCTCGACATGGCCTTCAGCAACAAATCGAAGACTAGGGAACTTCGACTCAAGGATGACCTCCAACTCATCAAGAGTGGTACACGCTCTGTCGCTGATTATGGCCGAGAATTTAAGGCCTTATGCGATCAATTAGCCGCCATCGGCTGTCCCGTTGATGACACCGACAAGGCTCATTGGTTTCTACGAGGGCTCGGTCCCTCTTTTGCTTCGTTCTCGGTCGCACAAATGGCCCTAACCGCCCTGCCTTCCTTTCGAGATCTCCTGTCCAAGGCCGAAAGCTTCGCGATCTTCCAGGAGTCTATGGAAGGGTCCTCTGCGCCTCCAGCTGCCTTCTTCAGCCATCAATCTTCAAATACCTCCAAGTCCGACGGGACTCGAAGCAATCAGAACGGCTCTCGCAATTCTGGAAACTCAAAATCCAACAACAATTCTCGCAAAGGCCGTGGTAAATCCAACGGCTCACAGCGTCGTCCTCCGAGGTGTCAGATCTGCAGGTGTGACGGTCACTATGCTAATGCATGCCCCGATCGTTATTCACGTTCGCCGGCTGTGAATCTTGCTGAGGTGTTTGACGCGTCTTGCTCTCTATCCACGTCTCAGCCCTCCGACTGGTTTCTTGATACGGGCGCCTCTGCCCACATGACTCCGGACACTGGTCTTCTTGACGCGTCGCAGCCCTATTCTGGTTCGATCGCGTTGTTGTTGGTAACGGCGCCAGTCTTCCTATATCTCGTATTGGTCATTCACGTATTTCTAATGATTTCTCTTTATTGGATGTTCTGGTTGTTACATCTCTTACTAAGAGTTTACTTCTGTGAGCAAGCTTACGACTGATTATCCGATTGATGTCCTATTCTCTAATCATTCTTTTATTATTCAGAATCGTCACACAAAGGCCGTTCTCGCTAGAGGTCACCGCAATGCGGGTTTATACACTCTAGAGCATGTGCAACACGCCCTTATGTCTTTGTTACGATCCAATGTGCTTCGCGCTTCTTTTGAGCTCTGGCATAGTCGTCTAGGACATCTTCCCTTTGATTCGATTTCTTTACTTAGTAAACAAGGACATATTTCTGTTACGTCCTGTTTGCCAAAACCTAGTATTTGTTCTTCTTGTCAAACTGCAAAAAGTACACGCTTACCGTTTTCTTTAAATGAAAAGCGATCTACTCATGTTTTGGATTTAATTCACTGTGACTTATGGGGTCCTGCTCCTGTTATTTCCGCTGCATCTTATCGTTATTATGCTATTTTTGTGGATGATCACAGTCGGTTTACTTGGTTTTACCCGCTTGCTCGCAAGTCTGATTTTTTCTCGATCTTACAAGCTTTTGCAGCTCTGGTTGAGACACAGTTCTCTCGCCCTATCAAGGTCTTTCAGTCTGATGGCGGGACTAAATTTACAAACAACTCGATCCAGGGTTTCTTTCGGTCGAAGGGTATTCTCCATCGCCTATCTTGTCCGTACACCCCTTCTCAGAACGGTCGGGCTGAACGGAAACGCAGACACATTACTGAAACTGGTTTGGCTATCTTATTTCACTCACGTTTGCCACTATCTCTGTGGGTCGATGCCTTCTCCACTGCCACGTATATTATCAATCGTGTGCCATCTATAGTTCTTCGTGGTCTTTCTTCAGGTTTTATTTGGTGCTGTACTGAACTATGAGAACTTCCATCCCTTTGGATGTCGGCTATTTCCATGCCTTCGGGATTATGCAGCTAATAAATTCTCACCACGTAGTATTCCATGAATTTTTGTTGGATATTCTTCTCAGCACAAAGGTTTCCGGTGTCTGGATCCCACGACCTCTCGTGTTTATATCATGCGTCATGCCCGCTTCGACGAATCCCTATTTCCTATGGCTGATCCTCGGCGCCATTCTCCATCTGCAGCCCTAGACGTGTCGCAGTTCTTGGAGCCTTCTATCCCGACATCATTTATTCAGCAGCCGCAGCGTCCGCCATCGGCCCCGTGTCCTGCCTCGCTTGTCTCGCCAACTGCACCTCGACATTGCTCACTCTGCCCGGATGACAGCCCCATTCCGCCTCCAGCCCCGGATGCCGAGCCCCAGCCGGCTACTCCGCCTGTCCCGACTGATCCTCCGCCGGCACCGCCTGCTCATCCGATGGTTACACGCGCCCGTGCCGGTATTTTTAAACCTCGTCATCTTGCATATTATGTCTCCACCGCTCTTCATGATGCTCTTCTTGCAAACTCTGAGCCCAAAGGATTTTGATCCGCCGTGAAGAATCCTATTTGGCATGCTGCAATGACCGAAGAAATGACTGCGCTTCGGAATAATGAAACTTGGGATCTCGTCCCTCCACCGCCGAGCTCTAACATTGTTGGCTCTAAATGGGTTTTTCAAACCAAATACCGTTCGGATGGGACCATTGAACGCCACAAAGCTCGCCTAGTCGCTCAAGGGTTCTCTCAGATTCCTGGCCTCGACTTCTCTCACACATTTAGCCCCGTTGTCAAAGCTGCCACTATTCGGATTATCTTGTCGCTCGCTGTCGCGCATAACTGGCCACTTCACCAGCTCGACGTCAAGAATGCCTTCCTTAATGGCATCCTGACTTCGCCAGTCTACATGAGTCAGCCTCCGAGTTTCGTTGATCCTCGTTATCCAAATCACGTCTGTCACCTCAAGAAGGCGCTATATGGTCTTCGCCAAGCGCCACGGGCCTGGTTTCATCGCCTCAGCACTTTTCTGCTCTCTGTCGGCTTCATCTGCAGCAAGTCAGAAACCTCCTTATTTATTTATACACGGAACTCTGTTCGCCTATTTCTCCTCGTGTATGTCGACGACATTATTCTTACTGGAAGAAGCTCCTCTCACTTGCACGCCTTTATCAAGCGTCTTCACTCGGAATTCGCAATCAAGGATATTGGTCGTCTCTCTTATTTTCTTGGTTTGGAAATTGTCTACACTTACAATGGTTGGCTGCTATCTCAAGCCAAGTATTCTCGCGACATATTGCAGCGCATGGATATGCTCGATGCCAAGCCAGTTGGTACTCCACTTGCAGCAGGACAAACCCTAACTCAATCCGGAGACGACTTCGATGATAGCACTCTCTATCGCTCTGTTGTAGGTGCATTGCAATATCTTACAATTACTCGCCCTGACATTTCCTTTGCAGTTAATCTCGCCAGTCAATTCCTGTTGAGGACGATACTTTAAAGCCCAAAAACGGCCTATTAAGTAATCTGATTGACGCCTTGGGCTTAAATTCAAGATGAGGCC
>JAPKLW010002137.1:89969-114451 GCA_026898455.1 Plectranthus barbatus
TGTCGCCCGTTCCAGTTGTGAATCCGAATACCGCGCCATGGCCAACACTGCTGCTGAAGTCGTCTGGATTTGCTCGCTACTGCGAGAGCTCGGTATTTCCCTTAGCCGCCGCCCACATCTATTCTGCGACAACAAAAGTTCCATCTTCTTAACGCAGAATCCGGTGGCTCACAAGCGTGCTAAACACATTGACATAGATTATCATTTCGTTCGAGAGTTAGTGCAATCCGGTAATTTGGCAACGACATTTGTCCCTACTGACCGCCAGATTGCAGACATTTTCACAAAGGCGCTGCCACGTCCGCTATTCGAACATTTTCGATCCAAGCTTCAACTCTCATGTCTACCAGAGTCTCGCTTGAGGGGGGATGATAAGATAGATTAGATTTCATTCATGTAAATCTATATCTAGGGTTTTCTAGCTTTTCCATATCTTTTATGATTTAGCATATCTTTTTTGTACTCTTTAAATACTCAATAATACATACATTATTTTGTGTGGAAAACCCTAATAGTTGTTGTTGGAGGTTGGCAACTGCATCCTTTTCGGAGATTGTTGGGCTAGGGTTCCCAACGATCCTCCGATTTATTTGCAGTTCATTCTTTTTCCACTCAGCTTCCTCCGATTTGCATGCAGTCTGATCCTTATCCCCTTGGTCTCCCCAGCTAGGTTTTATGTGTTGGATTTGTGGCTCCTTGCTGAGGTCGTGTTCCATTTTGATAATGGGTAGATCGTGGAGGTCATCGGTAGGATTCTTGCTCGTATATCATATCCCTTTAGAGGCTAGTTGAGGTCGTCATTTGGAGGTCGTGTAGCTTCTTTTGGGTACATCCCCTTAGATCATGGCCTTCTACGTTGGGCCTGGGTCTAGTTGAGATTGCTACTTGGAGGTCATTAAGCTCCTTTGAGTGGTCTTTTTGGACTGTTGCCATTTTTATTGAACTTAGGCTTAATTTGCTCTAATTCAATTGTATTTATGTCCAACAGTAGTTTAAAATTCTTTTAATTTAAGTATGAAAGTGATATTAATTTTTGAATGAATAATTTTTCTTTATAAAATAATAAGTATTTTAAATATAATATAAATTAAAAAAAATCATTTAGATATGATTAAGTTCATTGTTTCAAAATATGTAATATGAAGACTTGATGATAACAAATCAAACTTGATCAAAATGTGAAGGAAAAAAAGTGGAAAAAATATATATATTTGATGTCACATTTCCAATCAACAAAAAATGCTATGTTGAGAAAAGCAACTTACATTACATTTACAACAAACAAGACAAGAAAATAGAAAACACCACAGAAATATACAAGCAACACCACAGGAACATCTATCTCTATACCAACCAACATCAAGAACCTAGGCAGTGTCAAAGCCCCATGAATTTCTCAACCATGCTAGAGAAGCTTTCCTTGTTTCCAATCGAGTCGAGCTGAATCATGTCGGGTCTGTGACTACTCAAGGTAAAGAAAACAGAAAGTAGACAAAGATACCTTTAAACTACAACAGTTTGACCGGTGAACCCATCTTGGAGCTGCAGAGAGCCGTCTTTCATCAGATTAAGGCTCAAGCTCTTGAACCTCTCTCTCGAGTACTGACGCGACGCCTTCCTCCAGTCCGTTCCAGTCTTCATCATTGCAACAAACTCCTCGTAACTGATCCGCCCATCCTGAAAGAGCACGAGTTTCCCAGTGAGTGAGCTTTTGACACAAGGATTGAAGGAAGAGGTGATGAGATTTTTTAATTTTTTTTTTGAGTTTTCAAGAAAGATGAACCTTGTCTGTGTCGACCTCCCGCATGATGTCATTAAGAACATCATCATCAGTCTCTCCTGATTCGTCGACCAAAGCTTCTCGTAGTTCGTCAAGTTCGATGTAGCCATTCCCATCTTTGTCGAAGAACATGAATGCTCTGCGGAAATGTTCGTCGTTCTCCATCCTCTGTAAGTGGATAGTAACCGCGACGAACTCCCCATAGTCCAACACACCATTTCCATCTACATCAGCCTGACAATATCATTCCATTAGGACTTGCTGGAATTTCATACAACAGAGGTTGCACAAACAAGCAAATGGGAGTCCTGATCTACAATGCACTCGGCCAACAGTATGCAAACATGGCAAGAAAAGTCGAGTTTCTGATGAGAATCTTGTAGGAAAGATGATGATGATGATGATGATGAACTTAAATCATACCATAGATACGGTTTTTGAAGCAAAGTGAGACATTGAAGGAGTGGACCAAGCAATGTTTCGCGAAAATGCAAGAAAATATTTATACGAGCATCGAGCAGAGCGAGGTTTCAAAGTTGTAAAGAAAGGAGAAGCTGATGCTTACCACATCCATCATTAGCTTTATCTCAGGCTCAGCCAGCTGAGAACCCACTTTCCGTAGACCAGCTTTTAGTTCATCAAACGTTACCTTCCCGTCATTGTCCGTATCCATCAATGCGAACATATCTCTTATGACTTCCACCTCTTCGACAGATAGATGTTCTGCTATCACCTATTCATTTATTTGAGAAAGACAACCATTGAGCTACCGTATAAAATCATGACTGAGTCCATATAGGGGAAGATTTTGCATCTGCAACAAGAACAAGGTATGACTATGCTTACCCGCAGTGCTCTCTTCTTGAATCTATTCATGACGGAGAATTGCTTGAGTCTTGCCCTCACTATGTCTCCAAGTGGAACATTCGAAGCTTTCTTCGCATTCTGTATCCATGGGTGATCTAACAAAGACAACAAAAGGAAGAATTATGTGTCAGAGCTGCCAAACACCATGCCTTGTATTACTCTCATCTCCATTTCATGATAATATACCTTATGGAGTAATGCACTTTGCTAGCCCGGTAAAAATGTAGTAATTAGATAACATAAGCCATTTCTACATGATATAGTTTTTTATAAGCTTAGCGTAAATAAGTTTCTATAATTCTTTACCATTGTTAATGAAGAAGTATTAATACTACATAATTGTTTTAAAAAAAATATTTACTAAATCTCCATTGATAAAAACACTGAATATGATGAATCTATAAAAGGGCAATAAATAGAAGGTGGTCTTAAGGTAAAATGGTAAATACAGAAAACAAGGATTATACTCCTGACACTGAAAAACAGCATGTGTATTGTTTTTCATAGACTTTATTACTTTGGAATATATAAAACAGTAATAATATAATCATTAACCAATATAGATTAGAATTTAGGAATATAATTCTATAATCAAGAGAAATGGTGGACAATTGAAGAAACTGAAGGGTAGGAAGCTAAAAACTGATTAAAAAGTATTTTCTATAGCTCTCTAATGCTTTTATCAAAACTATACAATTTTGAACATTTAAAGGTTACGAAAAGGCAAGAGGGATTCTCTGATCTGATTTCACATTGCCTCCCTACAGCACAAACCACTTCCTATTAGGCTTATCGCTGTCAATTTGTGGAATAACACAGATTTCATTTCTCAAAAGTGCAAAAATGCCACACTCCATCCTAAAACATCAGGATCAGCACGCAGATTCAATATCATGATGGAAAAAAGCAAACACAGGCTTGAAGTTATCATTTGAAAACATCTTTCATTTCTTTATTGCTAATCCACAAACTATTGCTCCAATAAGACTTGCTTTTTCACAGCCTAATTCTGTAAAAAGTTCACGCTTGATGCATCTGAGCATGAGGCAATCATCATATGCAAGAGAAGAGTATCACATGCAGTATAGATCACACGGGCACCACCTCTCTCTTAATTAATCAATACTTTTCAAGCTTACCAAGAACTTGTTGCGCTGTCAAACGCTTTTTCGGGTCTGGTTCCAACATCTGCCTAACAAGAGTTTTTGCACTTTCAGAAACTTGAGGCCATGGTTCCCTCTTGAAATCAATGACTCCTCTTAGAATTGCCAGAGCAACCCCTTGCTCAGATTCTGAAGCACATTTTTAACATAAATAAGTTCAGAAAAACAATGTAGCTGAGATCGGAGGAGGAAGAGAGGGAAGAGAATTGCCTGCCCAAAAAGGAGGAACACCACACAACAAAATGTAAAGAATGACTCCAGCACTCCAGATATCAACTTCAGGCCCATAATTTCTCTTCAATACCTCCGGTGCCATGTAGTATGGACTTCCCACGATCTCAGAGAATCTTTCACCTGATTCAAAGTTAATTCAATGCCCATATGAACCAAGAAATTCATCAGAAACGTTTTGGAGAGAGAAGCTTTTGCCATGAACCATGATTAGATACGAAAGATTTTAGTGGGCTGCGCATTAAAGAAAAGCCACCCCATAATCAAACAACAGAATAGTTTTTAGTCGAGAAATAATTCATAATTACTGTAAATTTTCCTTTTACATGGAAGTAATAAATGTTGCGGGCGAAAAACCTTCTAAAAAAAGCGCTTTTCAAGACTCCCAAAGCACACACAGAAAAATAATTCAATGGGTTGGATTCGATCCCTAGCGCCCCAAAACCCACAAAAGAAAGAAAACTGCTTTGAGATTTTAGCGAATTCGGGCGATGATCTGCAAAAGTACCAAGAGAAGAGGAGAGAGAGAGAGAGAGAGAGAGAGAGAGATTCTCTGACCAGGCTTAAAAAAGACCGATAGGCCAAAGTCGATGGCCTTGAGAGCAGAGTTCTCCTTCTTGTTGGCGAACAAGAAGTTCTCCGGCTTCAAATCCCGATGCATAACCCCATGCTGATGACACATCCTGACCACCTCGGCGATCGTCCGCGCAACGCCGGCCGCCGCCCTCTCGCTGTAATGACCACGCGCCACAATCCGATCAAACAGCTCCCCTCCCTCGCACAGCTCCATCACCAAATGCACCGCCTCGCTATCCTCGTAGGTCGCGCGCAGCTTCACGACGTTGTGGTGGTCCGGCAGGCTCGACATGATGGCCACCTCGCGGCGCACGTCCTCGATGTCGACGGCGGTGCGGAGCTTCTTCTTGGATATTGACTTGCACGCGAGGGCCTCGCGCGTCTCGCGGTCGGTGCAGAGGTAGGTGACGCCGAACTCACCTCGCCCGAGCTCACGGCCGAGTATGTACTTGTCCGATATCTTAGTGCGCGGAATGAAATCCTTGAGCACGCGAAGGGGAGAGAGAGGTTGGGCGTATGGATTGGGCTGGCGCTCGCGCTTCTTGGGTCGAGGGGTTGACGGTCTCGGGGTGGCGGGCTCGGCTTCTGGGGCGCGGATGCACGCGTTGCAGTTTCCCATGGTTGTAATCAAATGAGCAGTGGAGGCGGCGGCGCCGTCAGTTGTGGTGGGAGGTGGTGGATGAAGAGAGCATGGTGGTAGAGGGGAGAAGGGAGATACAAGTCTTGAATGGGAAAACGCGGGTCAAATCGGAGAAAATCTTGGCATTTTCAAAATTCATAAAAACAAAAAAGAAAAAAAGAAAGAGTCTTGTTATATTTTTTTTTATTATTTAATAATAATAAATTAAATTAAAATAGAAATCCAACTTTTTTATTAATTTGTCAAATTGAGTTTAAATTAAAAAAGCAATTCTATATAGTATTATTTTTAACATGTAGATAGGAATTAGGGTGGTGTGAAAAAGTCAGCATTGTTAAAATCTCACATAAAAAAGTGGAATAATAATTAAAAATAGAGAAGGAAAAATAATGCAAAGTTAATCATATTTGGTATTGTAGGTTTGATTACTAAGTCATCCCAATAATGACACCTACCAACCACTTGCATGATTAGTTCAAACACCATTATCATTTTTTTCTTTTTTCCTTTTTTACTATTTTCACCATCATCACTCATGCTTCATTCCATATTATTCAATACAAATTATATTATGTATATATGAGTACAATGAGATGGTAATATTTTGGAAGGTGTTAAAGTAAGAATATATCTTGGTTATTAATAAACAGTTAAAAGATATGTTTTTTGTATGTATTTTTTTTTTCAATATAGTTATACTTTTTAAAGTTTATGATAGGTAAATTTGCATATCTTTTATCTTAAAATAATTGTATAAATGAGTATAACTCATTCAATTTAAGTTATTTTTTATATACTGCAAATAAAAAATAACTTTATAATCTTTCAGACAAAATATATATTGCATATGTTTATCGAAATAGATAGGTACGAAACAATAAATTAGTTATAATTAAGGGCGGCACTCCATGGTGGCTGATGGGGTTGGCCACCTCCACGGGTTTTTGAATTTGCTTGTTTTTATATATATTTAAGAAAAAATATATAATTATAATATATTATTTCCTCGAAATTATAATTGAGCTCCCACAACATTCCCTTGGTTAGAACATGCACAAAACCACACATATTAGCCTAAGAGTAATAGTAAAATGCATCATCCTCTGATATAAAGTGCATATAATTTAACTATAAAATGCATTATATTATCCTCGAGAATTCATAATTTAATATTTATAAATATTGCATTAATGCACAAAAATAATGTACATAATACTCGACAAAATCAAGTAAGAAGAAATATTGCTCAAAATTTATAATGCACCTTTCAATTTACCAAATTAACATAAAAAAGGACAGAAATTAAACTATTGATCATTGATAACAAAATCAAACTATGCGATTTATTCTTATTTAATAAGATCCTTGAGTATTTGCAATTTCAATATTTTAAATAATACACAGATACGGCTAAATTTTAATACAAACACAAGCACAACAATATATATATATAATAAATTTGCGATTGATATATCGAGTTTGATATTATTATACACTCTTTCAAATTACGAGCTTTATTCAAAACATAACAGCTACTACTTATACAATTACATAATTTTCTCTAGAATTGTGATGTATTTTCTGTTACAAAAATTAAATGGAATAAAGGGCCATTAAATGATAGATTATTGGAGCAATAATATATTGAGAAATTAGGAATTAATTAAAAGGAAGAATAGTTGTTGAATGGAGGTTGTTAACCAATTACACTGTTTTCTGGTGATAATTTGGTCTGCATTACCTAACAATGGAAAATTCATTTTCCAAAATCCATTTAATTTTTTTTTAATATTTTCCTTCTTTAATATGCAGGTTTAACTTGTCAAGAATCTTCATTTATTTATTAAGTCTAATGATTAGATTAAACAGTTAAGAAATGTTATTCCTTCATAAAATATGTGTGATTTGATTATAAAGACAAAAAAATAAAATAAAATAAAACACCAAAATATTTTCGTCTTATACAGTCCGTCTCTTTCCTGAAGTATTTACTAATGCGATGGAAGTTTTTGT
The DNA here is from genome assembly GCA_026898455.1 of Plectranthus barbatus. Classification (NCBI taxonomy): domain Eukaryota; kingdom Viridiplantae; phylum Streptophyta; class Magnoliopsida; order Lamiales; family Lamiaceae; genus Plectranthus; species Plectranthus barbatus. The sequence continues at coordinate 97,240 of JAPKLW010002137.1, forward strand.
TATTGAAATGAAAAAAGAAAAAGGAAAAAGAAGACAAATGGGGAAGGAAATAATCATAAAATAAACTAAATTTACCATATTAAATATTTGTATTGAAATATAAAATTTCTGATAATTCTTGTTGAATTGGCATTTGAAGAAGTCAACACGAAGTTTGATGGAGTCTGCAAAAAGAAACAAAATAGGTGGGAAAAAAACAAAGAAAACTTTGTCATTTGTTAATTATGATATATATTTTTCCATTATTCCAAAATGGGCAAACCGAACCAGAATACTTCAATTCACTCTTCTTTGCAATAAAAAAGTAAGTAATAATTAATGAATATTTAAACACGAAGTATTGTACTAATTATGGATCCAAATAAACATATGAATGGAAAGAAAAAAAACAGAGAATCCCATGCAAATAAAAAGTGAAATAAGAGTGCAAAGGAAGAAAGAGGAGAGATGTTCACAAAATGAATAGTATAATATAATGATGGCCCTTTTTGAACAAAGACTTTTCTTTATACACTGGCAAAATGGGAATGCCACAAAAGTTGATATACAAAAGCCCTTTTGCCATCATGTTTGCTTATGGGTGTTTGCCTTTGCTAACCTACTATTCAAATAAATATTAGACCTATACTCTTTTTTTCATTAAATTTTTTGGGTTGCCCCACAATATAGTATAATACTATATGTGTGCTAATTGTTTAAGAAAGATAAAAGAGCAATAACTTTTTCAGACATGCATGTTCATGTTAGTTATGAAATCTCAAATGCAAGTAATGTTATTGATAATAACCACTACATCAGCATTTGTGTTAAATTGGAATTAAGGATTTCTTTACTAGTTTCTATTTATTATGTACAATGTAGGTCGTGTTTATAATCAATTTGTTAGAGAATGAACCAGTTCGTATTTTTCATGGGGGATTTTTTTAAAATAATCATCACATATTCCTCAGATTCTCATTGACTGGACATTCAATCTAATCGAATAAAATTTGAAAAAAAAAAAAAAAAAGGTACCCATCGAATTCTTTACATGAACATCAAAAGCCAGGGTTTGAAATGTTTAGCAAACTCTAACTTGTTCGGGGCATAATGGTAAAAACATTTTATACCAAAATGTCATAAATTCAATTTTCTGTTGATCCACACGGATGAAAATTTTGACTCCATACAAATTAAATAAAACATAGCCTATTTCTAGCTCGTACAATTGAAATATTTTGATTTTGAGAAAATGAACTTGACCATCTAAGTCACCTCATAAGACTATGCATCATCTAAAATAATTAGTGAGGGCATAAATGCTAAATAGTAAGAGTATCAATATTACACGCCTATCATATTCATATAATAATAGCATGTAAATTTTATTATTTTGAATTTTAAAATTTCTTCTAACTACATGAGACTCACTAAATGCTACAATGTCATCTAGTTAATTCACAACAGATGCATTCAAAAAAATATTAAATATTCCTATTGCAATTCACCAATAATAAGATGCACAATGGCCGCACTCATCTTTACTGAACAAAGATATTAAGGTTCAACTATTTATGTGAAAACAATAAGTTTTGCAAATAGTCACGGCCACTCAAAAAGAAAAGAAGTGGCCAAATGCAATGAATTAGGGAGGAACAACATTGATTTAGTCATCTCATTTGCCACTTACTTAATGTTTTCGGGCAACTTTGATTAATTTTGTTCACAACCTTCGGACATCCTCCCCACTCAATCCTCGAATGCCAACGGAAATCCCCTGATACAAGCAAGAAAGTCATACTTCGATTGAACAAGTATCAAAGAGTAAAACAGCATTTCCTTAATCAAAGAATGTGTAAAGGAATATGGTAAAACTAGTCTCTCACCAGCCGCCGTGTCTGGAGAAGTAGTCATTATCAAGTGAAACAGCCAGGGCAACAGCTACAGCTCTCTCAGACAGACTCAAGGAACGAGCCACGTCTAACTCTTGAACCTACAAAGGCAAAACAGGATTAAGAAATTCACTAGTCAAATAAAACAGCTGCGTGATGATTTACCCCTGCTGCAGGCCCAACTTTGGAATTGGAGCTCCCAAATCGAATCACATACTGACCAGCATCTGTAAATATCTGCAGCACACAATTAAAAGACTTGGTTGCTTTTCTAATAAGTAAACAGGTCTCTTTGTTACTTGAGCATCCCCAATTTCTATTTTACTAAGTCAAGTAATTGCCGAAGTAGACAATATAGTTCCTTCAGAAAAAAAAAAAAAAAAAAAAGAAAAGAAAAGAAAGTAGACAGCATAGATTCTATAGCTTGACAGGCAAGACTGGCTAACAAAGGACAGAAAATAATGTTCAATTAATTTTGGCAGCACCAAGGCAAGATGAATGAGAAATCTGTTTTTTCACTTTGTAATAAGCGGAAACAGATCTGGTCTATTGGAAGTAACTGCAATGCAGAAAGGGGCATTTTTCCACTTGACTCAACATGAACCAAATAATAATTCAAGAACCTCAAATCCGAAACCCCTCCAATCACGATCTATCTCAGCCAACACATTTCCATCAATGTCCTTTAGAGTGAAAGTCCAGTTCCAAAAGCCAGGGTTCTCAACAACCGCAAATTGCTTATTCCTGAGAGAGAGACATCTGAGTCAGAAGACATGTTCGGAAGATTCCATAAATATGCTAGGCTTGATGGCATGAGCATGATGCCAGAGTCCAACTATTCCGTATATCACAAAATGCAACTATGTACCTACAATATTGTCCAACAACTCTACACTTTACAAGGGAAAGAAAATCAATCAAATCAGCTGAAAATTTGTTATATTTATAGCTATTATTTGGCTTATTTTAGGTGTAGATTATATTCTTATTTTTCATGTATGGGGTAGAATGAAGAGCTGGGGATCACTGATAAGATCAGCGAACAGTTTTGCTTTATGCTATGCAGCTCGTTTGGTCTGATGCGAATAATCAATACCTCCATTGTTTGAATCGAATTCCTACCTAAAGAAAAAAGTAAACAGCTCCGACAGCCTTAAATAATGGAACCGTATTTTACTCTTATAATTCTAATATTTGAGCAAGCATGTTATATTCATTAGACACAATCCACTGTCACCTAGCCTACAACAGAGTCTCCTCCAAAGTAAGTTGAGAAAGCATTACCCCAAGTACAAGTCATAAATTCTCCTCCAAAGATGCCACCTTCTGTGAACAACACCAATTTCCTGACAGAAAGGATGGCAATAAACAAATACTATTAATTCCAAAAAAGATGTGTTACTCCAAAATGGCACAGAAGTTTGAACATCGAATTATACAAAAACTACAACAAAAACAGAGATAACCATACTTTTCCATTTATCTCTGCATAAATTGAACTGGTAATCCACCAAAAGGGCCTCCGAACCTGTTTGAAGGCAGTTTTAGAAAGGCAAACGATTAGCACCAAAAAAAGAGGCTTCCAATTGCAGGTGGAAAATAATGAGTTTGTAAAAGTTCTTACCCTAAAGAGTTCATTACCATATCCATCAGTGATGTATGCAATGAAAGGGCGTCTTTGGCGGAGCAACTGCTCGAAAAAGTGATGTTATCATCCACAAAAAGAAAATGAAGACGGATATGATGCACCCAAGGGGAAAAAAGGCAAGAACCAAAAAACATCATGCTTATAATAACAGTTTTGCTCATTGATCAAATAAAACTGCAGGAAAGACCAGAAAGGAGGAAGCCAACTTCAATATCATCTTGCAATAATTTGTTCAACTATCTCATAGCAAGTAAATCCAAGTTTACTAAGTTTTTGCCAGAGGAATACAATCTTCATCTTAATTGCAATCAAATTATAAGGAACAAAATCAGTTTTGGTTTTGAACTCTAACAATGATTCAAATTTTCATTTCCATTTGTCAATAGGATCTGCCACATCAAATATAACATGCCAAGAAAGATGCTCAAACATTACACATGAATTTGCTTTAGAAGAAAATGGCATGAAGAAACAATAAAAATGCTGCATAAAGGGCGGGAACCCTGATGTCAGACACAAGGAGTTATTCATACCTGTCTCGCTATCACATTGCTCTGCTCACGAATAAAACCTACAGGCTAGAAGAAAAATGTCAAGAATGAGTTGCTACGATTGAGAGCAATATCTATCAGTTTCTTGAATTGAAACCAGCACCAAATGACTGGTGAAACTACAAAGGAGTAAAACCAAGAAGATACATACTGCTTGAGGGTAGCAAACATCAACTATTGCATACCGGTTTTCCTGCACAAAGGCACATCTCATCATAAAAGATAATCAGAGCAATGTATTTGTAATATGAAAAATTATATATATTTCATAAAAACCAAAGATCTACAGAATTGAAGAAGTTCTAGATGCTTCAAATAGCACTCTTCGCCCAATATATTTCATTGACGATTTGGTGAAAATTAGCCTCCCTAGTTTGGAAAGCAGCTGTCAGATCATCATCACATATAGATGCCAACATACCTTTTAAACTAACAAAAAATAATAACACCACACAAGATATCAATTGTCTCAGTATTTATCCTAGTGAAGCTAAAAGTTGGTTGCTTTTATCTTCTGACTAAGATGCCCAATTCTGCTATCAATGCCAGTAGCATTTGTGATGGATAAACAACACTATTCACCAGCCAAAAAAGAAATTTGGTCTAAAACTGTAAATCTTACCTGCTCAAAACCAAGTACCAAGTTGGCCCATTCGATATCCCTGGTTATCAGTAGATTGGATCTTGCAAGAAGAGGTGCAACCTTGGACTGAAATTGAGTTACGATTAAGTCAATTTACATAAAAGTATCACAAAGTTTGACCACATGAAATTACTGATACCAGAATTTCAGGGATGTAAAAACTCAAAATTGACACATATGTGACACACACAAATGTATTACCTTTGAGTATCTTTATATTAGTTAGGCTACTTTTTCAATGACGGATCTAAAATTTCCTGTTCAGTTAGAAGCTTACACTATATCTTTTATGTCCTAGCAGTGTTAAAGAAATGTTGGATTGCTTGGCTGACATGTAATGTAAGTCAAGATTCAAACTTACATGACTAGGCATATAAAGAGCCAGAAAAAGATGTTCAATGGAAATGGATTGTTTTTAAGAAACAGAAAGGAGCAACTAAAGAACATTTATACACAAATTGAATGTAGCATCTTAGTTTGATCGCAATGGTTGTTTGCTGGTGGAATTTTTAAGATTAGGCAAAACATAGTGCATTGATGAGATTTTACAATATCAATGCACCATAAAGCCGTCACAGTAACAGCCGGTTCTTATACTTCTAACATAATCATATAGTTTGATACTGAGATGGCAAAATGGAGGAATATATGAGCCATGCACTTATGAAAGGAACATTAACACAGTCTACATCTCTTACATTTTCATAGATAGGACCAATTCAATTAGATGCCGCAAGAAGAAACTAAGTTGTTCTCAGCCCCCAAGGATAACCCTTAGATAGTGGCCAGAAGGCAGAAACTTAGACAAGAAAGTTGTCCGACTCTATATTTGTCTTTCTTTTCTTCACTGTATTATGAGAACATTATGCACAAAAGATAGAAGTATATATACCATAAAAGAATGCAAGCCATCACATGATGATACAAAGAGATATTCAAAAGAGTCAGTTATGCACTGCTTTGCACAGGAATGTACATATCTGAGCTATAAAATCCAACGAAGGTAATAGCTCCATTTTTAAAGAGTTCCAGGAGACGGGATAACATTACCTCTTCCAAAGACATTGGTTCCAATATACCAGTGATGGATTGGCTGGTAGGTGGTTGCTTGAGACCTGACTTCATCTTGTCATAAGGCTTCTCATCTACAGCATATTTTCCTGAAAAAAATCTATCAATAAGTCCGGGCAAAGTTCGACCATTGACCGGAGTTTCACCATTGTTGATGGATTTCAGATTTTTTTGCCTTCGTTTGCCAGAAAGCCTCGTCTTCTTTCTATCATCAAGCCAGAGTCGCACAAAAAAGTCCCTACTCAACTCCGGGTCATTCTGAACGCTGTGCAAGTATCGCAGTGATGCACTTTTACTCCCTAACGCTGTGTCTGTTAGAATACAAGGTAGCTTGAACCTACATGATGCATTTCTTTCCAAAGGATATCCTCCATGTCCCTGTAAAGAGTAGAACCTCCTTTCAAAGAATAGAATCCCATTCCGATCCCTCTCCGTGTGATATAGCAGTCTGCTGCATCCAGACCGCTGTTTAACACAGCCCCACACCTTCGTCCAATTCATCTATGGACAAATGAGGTAGAGACAGTTAGAATGCCTTCAACAAATATGATGAATTTTATTCAACACCAAACTTAATTAAATTACAGATTAAAAGGAAGGACTTCAGGTGATAAAAATTAATCAGTAATCGTTATAAGCACTCCGTGCTGTTAATTTGCCCCAAAACTAACTCCATGCGGGAAAGAGAAAGACAATGGAGATCACCGGCGAATACATTACATATCTTACGCCAATAGTTAATAAGGAACTAGGGCTTTACTCGCGTACCGAATGGTATAAAAAATATTCAAGTCGGAGAAAGTTGTACTCGCCGGCTGCGATGACAGTTCATGGAAATAGCGACTTTCCGTGAGTGAACAACAGCGCGATCACCAATTAGCTGAAATGAAGTGATGAAATTGGGTAAGATATGTTTGGGATTGAGAGGCCTAACAGAAATGTCTCAAAATCTGCGAGCGCGAGTAAAATGTGTGTGAAACTGCATTCATGGTGGAAGACGAAAATGGAGGTGTTGACGTCGGTCGGCCGCGTTAGAGCAGAGTCTAGAAGCGGCGACGAAGGTTGTGCGGTGTCAGTCGCTCTCTGTCTTCGCCTGTGGAAAGTTATTAATCATTAAACCCCATACAATTGTCTTAATTGCAATTAGACCTCTACGATACTCCCTCCGTCCCGGCTGAATTGTCCCGGGTTGACCGGACACAATAACCAAGGAGTGTGAGTGTAAAGTAAGTTGAGTGGAATTAATATTTTATTGTTGAATGTGAAAAAGTTTTTTTTTTAAGTAATGGGACAATTGAGGTAGGACAGAAAAAAGAAAAGTGGGACAATTGAGGTGGGACGTAGGGTAGGGAGTAATAAGTTTCTCATTTCAGTCCTTTTGTCAAGTTAAAAGAGGATTGTTGGCAATATTGTACGGGTACCCCCCATATTTAAGGGTGTGATTAAACTAGTTAAATTAAATAGTATCTTGCTTAATTTTTATTTATTTATTTTTGAGTTGATATTCGAATTATCTTATCAAGTATTTTGGAATTTTAATTTTAATTTATTTATTTTTCAGTTGATATTCGAATTATCTTATCAAGTATTTTGGAATTAGTAAATTCAATTGAGACTTAAAAGTTCAAACGAATTTTCAAAATTTAAATTACACTTAAGGTATTAATTATTTTTTAAATAAAAACTATATGTTAGGAATTACATTGTAATTTTTCTTTTTGTTTATATTTTGATGTGTCACTGTAATTTTTATCGGGCTAAAAATTCTTGACTCTAACCCGTCGGTTTTTGAGCTAGCCCATCGGACTAAACGGGCTATAAATTTTTTCACATATAATTTTAATTTCTTATAAATATTAAGTATTTTACTTAATCCAAAAAATGTTAAATACTACATCAAATTCAATTAATATCATAGTCGGAATTAAACCATCACAAACCAATAACAATATGAAAATATAATAAATATGAAACATCGTAAAGTTTATTACTTTTCAGCTAGTTATCAAAAAACAAAAAGAAAAATAATTAAGTTCATTAATCTAAGTAATTGGTTCAACAACATTTAACATCTTCTTCTATTTCAACAAGAGTTGAGTCTTGTTCACCTTAAGAATTAATCACATCTTCATAGTCTTCTTCAGCATTGGTTGTAGTTTTAGATCTGACATCCATTTACAACTGAAATTAGCAGCACAATAACAAATTTAGGGAGAAAAGAATTCTCAAGAATGACAAGCCAAACAACCAGAATTCACTTATCATCTCCATTTACCTAGTTAAATCCACCATTAACAATATTTAGATTTAGCCTAAAGTAATATGTAAATTGAATTCTCAATCAAAATAAACAGTATTTTAAAATAAGAAAAAACAGCAAGAAGCTCATTATTTATCCACATAAATCTCACATAACAAGGAAGCCCACCTGAGACGTTGAGGGGCAGCTGCTAGAGACAATGAGGGGGCGGCGCAGTTAGTGACGAGATGCAGCATGGACGAACGGGGAGAGAGTCGTCGTTGGTGGAGCTTATTAGGCGACGATTGACATGAGTGAAGATGGCGCAGTGTGAGAGAGGAGATGGGTCGCCGCCTCGCCGGGAGAGTGTCGCCGGTGGGTGGGGGAGAGCATCAACGATGAGATGGAATGTCTGTGATTGCTGGTAGACTCATCACTCGTCGGTCGTGGGGAAGAGGATCTCGCCGGTGGTGGGGTTGAGTGGCGAGGCCGTGGGGATGAGAATCAGGGGAATGGGGTATGGGGAATTGGGGATATGCGAATCGAATGAGCAAAGATGTGTTAGACTATCATCATCAGTGATCGGTCATGACCCAATCATCTAATAAAATATACTCCCTCCGTCCCATAACATTAGTCTTGTTTCATTCCGGCACAGATACCAATGCGAGTAGAGATAGAGGAAATTAATATTTTATTAGTGAGTGTGTATTAATGTTCCATTTTAGGAAAGAAGACTATTGTTTGGGACAGACGAAAAAGGAAAACATGACTAATGTTATGGGACGGAGGGAGTATATTTTTCTAACATCCACTCCACGGCCTACCAACTAATATTATTTTTCTTCCCATCAGTGACCTAACTCAACCTCTAACTTTTTAAATAAAATATTAACTTATTTCTTTCAATATAATATAAAATATTAAAAATTATTTTAGGTTTGTAATTATAATTAATAAATTATTATGTACTGACGCTCAAAATTTACTTAACCAATACAAATTATCACAAATAATACAAATAAAATATACATTGTCAAAATATAAATATAATTAGAGACCTAAAAATTAATTTAATACAAATTCTCTTTCCTAATAGGTGAAATTATAGTAAAATTAAGCTTTAATTAAAAATACTTTAATTTATTAATTTCTGTAGATTTTCAAATTAATATTATATATATATAATTTAAGTTGTATTTAATATATATATATATATATATATATGAAAAGGACATGTGTAAAAATTTTGTTTAGAGTGAGAATGGGCAAAAGTAAGCTGTCATCCGCCCAAAATTGGCCAAGGTCACACATTTTTTCATTTTTTTAATCATTTATTGGTTTGTCTTTTCTGAGTGACCACTTGCGGAGGTCACTATTGGGAGTAGTCTTAGGCAGCAGGAAATTTGAAAAGAATAAAATTGAATTAGGGTTTATTTAATTATTTTACATTATTTTATTATTTAATATTAAATATGATTTTTTTTAAAAAAAAACTGGCCCGTGACCCGGCCGGTCCACCCCGTTTAACTCGTGATCCGATTAATCCAGCCCATTTAGTTCGATTATTAATTGGTCCCGGGCTCAATTAACATCCATGTGTGCACGGTTTGGCCGAAACCGGCCGAACCGGCCAAACCAAATTAATTTAGTCGATTTGGCTGGTTTGAGAAAAATGATTGGTCGGGTTGGTTTGAAAAATCTCAAACCGAATGATTTGGTTTGGCCGACGGTTTGAAGGAAGAAACCGGCCGTTTCGGCCGGACCGACCGTATAAATAATATAATTTTAAATATAATAATGATAATAAAATATTATTTGATAGAAAGCTAAAATATCAATTATATTGATATATATGTCCGATGCTTTTTTTTTTTCGAATTGCAACCCTATAAATCAACTTATATTTCATTGTTTCTTGCAACCATAATATTATTTATTTATTATTTATGTCCTATTTATAATCAATGACAAGCGAGATATATTTATATTAGATTTATTTTGTGTATCACTCTTTTATTAATATTTAATAATCAAATTGAAATACAAATTTCATTGTTTGCAATATTATTAGTTGAACAATGTTCAAGCCGTTTAAACCAGCCGAACCAAACCGTTTTAATATGGTTTGGCCGGTTTGGTTTGAAATAATTATTTGGCTGATTTTGTTTGTGAAAATTTCAAATCGTACCTATTGGTTTGGTCCGTACTTTGCCCCTTAAACCGGCCAAACCGGACCGTGCACACCCCTATCCCTAGTTGTCAGTTAAAATATATAGAACTAACAAGTCTCTACATGTGAGTTTAGCTCAAAACTTGTAATCTATCTATACCTATATCTATATATAATTAAAAGAAGAATCCCTAGCAAACATTTTTTCTCGCTCATACAATATTTCCAAAAACAGTTATTCAATACATTAGGTAATAATTAATAAATATGTCAACTATGTAACTTTCACAAATTATAATTAATTATTAATATTTGTCATTATGATTTACCGTTTATGTTCCCCAATGCTTACTAATTATATACGATTATGTGATTACATAAAAAAGCACATTATTAGGATACGTTTTACAATGTTTTAGCTAATCAAACTTTTTTATGTGTATATTAAATGATTACTTTCGTTTTGTTGACAATATTTATTAAATAATATATGAAACTAAATTTCTTTTTATGAGATTCTTTGTCATGCTATATAAATCCATTTAAATTTTTTAAATACTATACGAAAAATATTGAATATATATGCACAACAAATATTACTAGAATTGATTGTTTATAAATTAAACGAATAAAGATGATCAGTACATAAAAGAAGAATTTTATTATTTTTTCCACATAAATAAGTTTCCAAAATTAACCATTCAAATATTATGGAAAGTTATAAATACAAAGTTACAAACAATCCAATATGGCAAGTAATAAACTTATGGAAAATAATTAATGAAATAATATTAATTATATTCATAATTGGATGAAGATGTATAGATTAGCGGACTAATACCCTTATAAATAGTACATGGATTAGCGTTGTGTATTCACCATAAGTTCAATTTTTTAAACTAATTTTTTATTCGTCAGCAAGTTTCAGAAGTGAGTTATCACTTTTTTTCCCTTTTTTTTTTTTTTTTAATTATAGGATTTTGATTTATGTAGCCAATACATGTATGTAGAGATTGTAAATGATTATGGTTTTAATATATCATGATCATAGTTTTTAGTAGTGATTTTTTTGAACATGTATCAATACTTCTCCTAATTTCTTTTATGCAGTTTCTTACAATTTGATGTTTCAATAAAAAATTTCAATTTTACACTAAACATTATAAACTTATCTATTATATGAATTCAATGTTTTTGATATTTTATTAAATTCAAGCATAAAATCAGATTCAGACATGAAGAATAATCCATATATGATTGTGCCAATGCAATATTGTCTTCCAAATTTGTAACATAATATCATCTATATTTTTATATCTATATATAGATTACACTGATTTTAGGTACATAATTAAACTCAAGATCAATAGTAAAAAATACAAATTAATTTAATTGTCTGTAATTGTCTATAAAGTAGAAATACATAAGGATGCACCTCATCTTCTCAAGATCAACATCTACATGGAGATCAAATAACATGAAAACGACTTCTTGAAATATAGATATTCATTTGTGACGGGTTTTTATTAGTTCATTGTTTAATTTTATTTATTACTTATGTATTTGTTTTTAACCTTTTTTATAGTTAAATTAATTTTTCCATCTTAATAATACTTCTTTTATTATTTAAATTAATATTATTATAATTATCATTTTCTTCCTTGCGATTAAATTAGTTTTTAATGATTTATATCTTTCAAAGTTACATGTATGGTTAGCCAAGGAAAATTCGTAGAATAACTAAGATAATTTAAAAAAAAATAAAAATAAGCGATCAAATATTGAATGGAAAAGAATATGTAAAATGCAATATTATTCCATAAATCTTTCATTTCTAGATATAACAAACAATAATTTGATAAATATGATAGTACTAAATTGGTATCATCACTTTGGGATTTTAATAATCTATCTGTACTATAGGCAAGACCCCAAGAAAGAAAGAAATCTCATTAAATGAACTTGCCTATATCTTATTGGTGGGTGCTTAAAATTTGGAAAATTAAATAAATTAAATATGTCAAATATTAATTTAATCTTTTATATCTCAATAAACCTTTCACAAACAATTAAATAAAAATTATTGAAATACCAACAATATTTTTTAATCCAATGTCAATATATGGAAATAATGTACATTTTTCTTAAAAGTAGAAGTCTATATATCTCGATATCATCTTAAAAATATAACCTCTAGCTAAATAATTTCCCCACTCAAAATAAACTCCAAAAAATAAATATTAATATAACTATACAAAGTTATAATTAACACAATTAATCTAATATGGGAAATGAAATTATGGAAAAAAAAATCATGAGTTAGCATCAATTGGTGACCATAAATTCGGGCTAATATACTATTATAAATAATGGATCAAATTAATATTTGCATTCAACAATCTCATTTAATTTTACCATGCTGCTGTGTTTCATCTGTACCGCTGAGGTACAAAAATATTTATCGGTATCTCTATTAATTATCTTTCATTTTGAGACAGTATATGAGTTATTATCAAACTAATTCATACAATTGATATTATTTATAACTTTGGATTATTCAATTTTATATGTAACTTATTTGGTTGAAGTTTCATTTTCTGTTTGTGATTGAATCATTTTTTGTTGTTTTTTATTATCTTTTATTTATCATTATATATTTTCATATATTCAAAATTATGGTACTTGAATATAATTGCATAGTTTTTTTTTGGAATCTTACCAAGTGATAAAAAGAACGAGATGGAATTGAAGATATGCTTGGAAACTAAATCCAATAGTCATATCATATACGACTCTTGCCTTTGATAATGCTATGTATAAAAATAAGTTTTTTTTTTCCAGTTAATCGGCTTTTGTATGTAATCAGTTAATTTATATTCCTATGTAATTTAGATTTATTTTAATATATTACAAACAATATATTATGATTAATGACAGGCTTTAAAAATCTGACAAGCACTCACATAATATAAACATAAGATAAGAACCTCATAATATCGAGATATCTTATCTGTTGCTCCGATAGTGATCTAGTGAGAATCTAATCTGATAAAAATAATAAGAATCCGATAAAAAAGTTCAGAATAAAGACGAATAACAAGAATCAGTCAATGATAAAACATGATTAACATAGTAAAAATAATTAATGTGTTAAAAAATGATTAAATTTAATTACATTGATACAAATGACAAAACCTATATTTAATAACTATTGAATAATTTTAGAAAATAAAATAAAATGTTTTTTATTAATTGGACAAGGGATATTTGTATCCAATCTGAATATATCCGATTAATGAATTATCTAATTCAATTCCTATCCAATTCGAATCCGACATAAATTTTCAGGTTATGGGCCAAGTTTTCTCAACCAAAGAGTTTTAAGGTCATATGACGGGTATTATTGTTCGGGTTCGGGTGCTACCCAACCCAACTAATAATATATAAATTTAATAATTAATATAGTGCATAAATCTATCTAATTCAAAATACATAAAATACAAATCATCTCATTCCCACCCAAATTATTTCCTTTCCCTAAACCTTACGACCGTCCCGTCCAAATTGTGCTTCTCTCGCCACGTCGTCCAAATCGTGCTGCTCTTGCCACGCCACCCAACCCATCGGCCACCGCTGCAACTTCGCCTCACCCCCTACCCGCTACCCTCGCCGCTTCCGTCCGCTCGCCCCTGCTACACAACCCACTATGTATGTATAATTATTTTAAATTTGGCCAAAAAGAATTAACTTGTATTGAGATTTTAGCATATTAAAAAGATTTTTCAAAGATAAAATATTTTATCAATCTCTTTTTTTAAGTATATTATGACGGATTCGAAATGTAATACAAATATAAGTTAGATTGTGGATACATTTAGACTTTAATATTTTTATATAAAACCAAAAAAAAAAAACTAAGGATACAAGTGTACACAATTTTATATTTGCATTAACCACCAATAATTTATACGTGCATTAACCACCAATAATATTTTAATAGTTTACTATATCTCAGATTCTCAAGTTAACATGATTGTTTTCGAAAATCAGCTCTATAATATATTTGATCACAAGAAAAAGTAGTGATTATTTTATTTTATTTTAACAAGTTATGAAGTATTTTAATGAAATTAGCATTATGCATATATGACATTAAAAAAAAATGATTTATAGATTTAATAATTTTAAAATATAAAAAATAATATATACACACCGCGCATCGCGCGGGAGGCAAACTAGTATATCTAAAAGCAAGACCCCTAGCCAAACTTATTTTCCCCCAAAAAAAACATACCAAAAATAGTTACACAATATATTAGGTAACTAATAACAAATATGGTAAGTATATAACTAATTATTCTATTAAGTATATACATATATTATTAAATACATACAAAATTTCAGATCGGTCCGAGAAAACGCCAACAACAACATAAATAAAGAGATTTATGTAGCTGTTGCGTCTGCACGTTTCTTAGTCAATGGGGGCACACCCCTTTGTTGTAACTCAGAGGTCGATCTACCAAAGCCCGAATACGACTTTCGTTAAAGAAGACCTCTCATTTGTTCTTTGCATGATTTTTCAAAAGATTTGGTTACGTTTTATATTTGTTTATTTAGAAGTTTAGTATATTTTTATGTAATTGTAACTGAGTTTTGATTTTATATTATTATATGGTAGCTATGAATATCTGTAGTTGATTGTGAGAGTGATAGAGTAGGGAATTTTTTAATGTCTCTAATGCATTGAAAATGCAAATATAATTATTTTTTATCTGCCTTTTAATTTATTAGATGCAACATTATATTTTTCTTTAAAAAAATATTCTTCAATTTGATTTTCCATTTACATGTTAATGATTTATTGTATTTCATATTAAACATACTTGCAATCAATGAAATTTGTGTGTAATATTGATATTTACTATAAAACTTCTCCAAAATGGGATTAACAGATTGTAGTAAAATTTGTAAATAAGTATATTATATTGATTATGTACTACGATTTGCAATGCAAAATCTATATATATGTATCCTTAAATTATGAAAATATATTAATACAAACTATTTGAAACTTGATTACAAAACCAATTTATATATGCTAACATAGATTTATGACAGGAAATTAAAACTTGAAATTATAAACCTATTTATTTAGGAATAATATTTTATGTTAAAAAAACTTATGTCTAGATAGTGGTGGTGAAATAAGTAATATATTTGCTATTATCAAAACTAATTAAAGGAAAACATATGTCAAATAAGGGAATGAGTTATAGTAATTAAAATCTAATGAGAAAAATACGGTTATATAACTTATACTAGATTGTTACTCGCGCGTTGCGCGGTTTATTTGTTTACTTAAAGAATTATGAATTATAAGAATATTTAGAACATATATAAGTAACAAATGAAATGATCTAATACTCCCTTCGTCCCGCAGGAGTAGTCTCATTTCTCATTTTTGTTTGTCCCATAAAGTAGTCTCATTTTCCTAAAATGACAAACTTTTTCACACTCACCAATAAAATATTACTTTTACTACACTCACAACTCTTAATTTTCGTGCCGAAAAGAAATGAGACTACACTAATGGGACGGAGGGAGTATTATGACAATTGATAATTTACATATCAAATCTTAAGATTTATTACAAATTCTGATAAATTTCCTTGTACACAACATTTGAAGTTTTCGACAAACTATTGTTGTCTTCGTCACAAACTAATACCTTATCACCAACATTCTTCCCACTTAAAATCTTGACCTCAATTACATGATTACCAAGTTGTGTTAAAATCAACCGAGTACCATTGCATAAATTAGCTGAATGATCAATATTTCTTAACAACATAATCGGTGTCCCAACTTTTAATATCATCTCATGATTTGGTGATCCAAAACACTTCAATATATTCAAAAATTCTGGAGTGTGCACCTCATTAAGAACATCGGTATACTTTCCGTTCGACACAATGAATCTGAACTTAAGTATACTTTGTCAATATTGTTATTCAATGATAACATATATTGATTAACTCTCTCAACCACATTATTTGTAGGTGCCAAAATAGCTTTATGCTAAAAAAAAATATCTCTTGATCCAAAACCAGTTGTAGGATATGTACTATCAACAATAGCTTTAATTGGATCACCGTCAAATTTAATGTTAATATTTTCAGGAATATCAATAACTCCATCGTCATCATTTGGTTGACCCAGATTTCCTTCCCCAATTTATGCAACCCAATCAACAAATTCTTTAAGTTGTGAAGACTGCATTTCATCACGAATTGCATTCAAACACATGTTCTTTGTCAATCTCAAAACACATACGTGACGCCATAAATACGATGAATTAATTGTTGCATTAACTACATCACGTCTGCTACCTTTTTGAATGACGGGCAAAATTTGTCTGAAATTACCTCCAAACACAACTGTCTATCATCCAAATGGTAGATTATAACTTTGTGTGTTTAGGAATTACATTATATCTCTCATCGCCTTATTGAATGTTTCAAAACACCGTTTGTGCAACATAAGTGCTTCATCCCAAATTATGAGCCTACAACGTATTAGCAACTCGGTTAATTGGTTACTTTGTTCTATGCAACATAAGGAATCGTCGTTTACATCAATCGGAATAACAAAGCGCGAGTGAGCTATCCTACCACCGGACAATAACAAAGATGCAATTCCACTGGATACAACGTTTAATACAATTTCACATTTTTATCTCAACCCAGCAGATAATGTTTTCCAAATAAAAGTTTTTCCGGTTCCTCCGTATCCATATACAAAGAAGAGTCTGCCATTATTTGAATAACATTTTTCAATAATAGAATCATATACTACTTTATGTTCATCTGTCAACTTACGCATATTAGATTCATGATCTTATGCAAATTGTAGACGATCATAGCTCAATTCATCCATTATTGAATTATTGCCGACATGCATGGTTACCTTAGCAAAATCAGTTGGCATTCCAGTAAAATCTTTCAAAGTGAAGC